>SSNP01000023.1:683284-714302 GCA_006937955.1 Pachypanchax playfairii
AAAAAAAAAAAAAAAAAAAAAAAAAAAAAAAAAAAGATACACTTGATGTATCAGCGTCGGAATTAAACTGGACTCCAAACAGTCCGCCTCCTTATATTGTTTCCTTCTCTTTGATTTCTTGCTTGTATGTTCTCTCAATGTAAGTCGCTTTGGATAAAAGCGTCTGCTAAATGACAGTAGTAGTAGTACAATTGTGTCCAGTGTGTCTCAGGAAATCTCCCGCTGTGCTGTAGAAACAGTTCTCCATGCAGCAGGTTACACTGACAAGATGCTGAGTGAAGACAAAACACTCATGTGCAGCAGGATGGTGTCACACACCTTGAAAACAGTTTTTCATTATAATAATTTTACAGCCATGTACTAGTCATAATTTTAAACTTCCTAACAACTTTTTTTTCTACAGACTTCTCTATCACTTGGTTTATTAACTTTCCCTTATGTTTAGTTCCAGAAAACAAAAAGAAAACATTGTTCTTATTTTGTTAGCTGAAGTCCCGTTCTCTGGATCCACCACACTCAGCAGGCATCAGCAAGGGTCCAGCAGAGATATAGTCCAATCAACCAACCAACCAACCACCTTTATTTATAAAGCACTTTAAAACAACCACAGCTGACACAAAGTGCTGAACAAAAATAAAAATTACATAAAATATAAATTAAAGCCAAATAGAAGAAAAAAAGTAAATAAATAAATAAAATAATTAATTAAATAACTAATTTAATTTGAACGGAAAACTAAGCCTCACTGAGATTAAAAGCCAAAGAATAAAAGTGGATTTTAAGACATGATTCAAAAGTGGACAGTGAAGGGGCCTCTCTGACGGCAAATTATTCCATAGTTTTGGAGCCACGACAGAGAAGGCTCCTCTGAGCTTCCTCCTAGATCTCGGTACCTCCAGGAGCAGCTGGTCAACTGACCTGAGAGACCGACAGGGTGTGTGAAGATGAAGAAGCTCAGAGAGGTAAGGCGTGGCAAGACTGTGCACTGCAAAAACTAAAAATCTTACTGAGTACATTTGTCTAATTTCTAGTCAAAATATCTCATCACACTTAAAATAAGACACAATCCCTTAAAGAGAAAGATTTCAGTAAGATATAAGGACTTGTTTTTAGATAATGCATCTTGGATATCTTGTTAAGTGAAAAAGTCTTCAAAACATAAAATTTTAAGTCATGTCTCACATGAAACAAGCTTTTTTGACATTTCTTAAAGTTTTTAGGCTGCTGGGTTATTTATGAAAGATGAATTATCTTGTTTCAAGAAATAGACCTAACTTGAATTAGGACATCAAATCTGCTTTATTGAAAACTGCAGGTTAATAACATGCCCAACATTGCATCATTACAGTGGTTATTTTTCATACATTTTAATCAAACCATGTCAATTTAACATTGAAAAAAAAACTAAAGATGAAATTAAATTTCCCCCTCTGTTGTTTTGTGCTGCACACTGTGCCAAATGATACTAAAAGTAAATAAAAAATCAATTGTTTGCCAGTGCTTATAACAATATTTCAGCCCTGACACCCACATTCATAAAAGACTCAAGAATGATGCTTGATGACGTCTGTGAGATCATACTTCACTGGAATGTACTTACTGTTATTAAAGTTTACATAGTAGTATGGTGTATAATCAACAAGATTTCCAGCATCTACAAAAATATTTGCCTGGGCTAAACAGGGAACGTCTACCTCGTATGCTAAATAATGATCATTCCACCCAACTGTAAATAGAGGTTGACATTCAAAACAATACAAGGATGCATTTACAATATAAATGTTTTTAACAAGAGCAAACTCAGGAGTATTATTGATGACATCGGAAATAACTAAAGATTTTTCACATGTATATTTATTTCCATGTAGCAAAATCCACTGTACGGAAACTATGTGTTCAACTTGCTCTAAGAAGTCTTTAATCTTTCCTTCTACATACTGGACATTTTTCACCTCAGAGGCGGGACCCATGTCGACTTCACTTGAAAAAATTGCATGTTTCTCATGCACATTCTGACTACATTCATAAAGTTGGTTGTGCTTCCATGTTTCACATATACTGTTTGTTTTACAACAACACTTTCTGCTTCAACTGGTTTTAACAGCTCTTTAATGGTCTTGTCTTGCAAATGGGTGGAAGCAATTTGAGTGAAAGGGTCAACAAACTGGTCAAATACTCCTATTGCATCACTCTTTAGTTGATCTAGGTCTCCAGAATGTCTATTAACCATATCACTCATTTGTTGTTTAAGGTGCTCCAATAATACGGCCTGATATTGCTGGACTCCACTCATGGTGTGGTTAACAGGTCTCTGGGGAAGAGGAAAAAAAAAAAGGAAAATACTATATAAAACACAGTCAACATGCAAACTCACAGAGACGCACTTTTTCAAAAAGGAACACTTCAAATTACATATTTGAAGCCGCGGGGCGGCTGTGGCTCAGTGGTTAGAGCGGTCGTCCTCCAATTTGAAGGTTGGTGGATCGATCCCGGCTTCCACCGCCACATGTCGAAGTGTCCTTGGGCAAGACACTGAACCCCATGTTGCCCCCCCGATCTGCGTATCGGGTTGTGTGAGTGTTAGCCCCTACCCTCTCCCCCCGGTTTACATATCGGGTTGTGTGAATGGGTGAATGTAAAACTTGTAGTGTGAAAGCGCTTTGAGTGGTCTGAATGACTAGAAAAGCGCTATACAAATACAGGACATTTGATTGGACTTGATTATAATGCATTTTGAGGAATCAAATCACAGATGGAAGTTTTGTGTGTATTCTGTTGTCTCTATTCTTAGTTAGGAAATATAGTGAAATGTAGTGGATAGATTTTAGAATGCAACATACATTATACAACTATATTTGTATATAGTGGGGGAGTGAGATCTGAGTGGTCACTCATGAAGTACATGGAGATACATTCTGCCAGGTGTTTCACTTACAATCTTAAAGCTGTACATTTACAATCAGATCATTCAGGATGCCAGGTCTGAACAGTGCTCAAGTTATTTAGCATTTTAAGCATATTGCTTTTAAGTTCAATAACAATACAATTAATTGGAAAATTAATGGCATTAATTACCTGTGTAAGTCGATGGGTCTCCTTGGCTTGAAGAAGAAATGCAGTTGCATGTTTGGAAATGTCAAGGTGCATGTGGTCCTCTCTGTCTTTTTGAAATCCACTCTGAAACAGATTACAACAAAAATCTATTAACAGGACAAATAATGCTGCATTGAAGGTAGCAATCACCAAACAATCTTGCATTAATTAGCTAGGTAAGAGAACTATATCCATAAGATACAAGGTAGTTGTATTTTTTAAATTACAACTAAAATGACAAATAAGACTGTGCCTGAGATTAATAAGACTAGCAAAGCACTCGGAGAGCACACACATCTGCCAATCACCTCAATAGTTTAGATTCCTTGACCATACCAGATCACCCCATTATTCACCCCCACTCACTTGCTCACTGGCCTCAAATTTTTAAATCTGTCCTTAGCTTTTTGAGTTATTTTGCTAACAGTCAAACAAACACCACCAAAACCTAACCTCTGGAGGTACTCAGAAAAAATGAAAACAAAGCAAAAGGAAACAAGGCCATGGACTCTGTCCACAAGCATTCAAACATTTACAGATAATTTTCAGAAATGTTTAATTTGGTAAATTAACAACTTTCTGTTTTTTTTCTCCCACAGAGTTTGATAACCTTAAGAAGAGTGATATAAAAGTTGTTTCCATTTATAAAAAAATATATTATTTTTTTAAATACAATCTCACTTAATATTACTTTAAGTAGTCTTGGCTATATTACTTAGGACGTGTAAATTGTTATTTATAATTGATTACTCATTTAAATATATACAAAACAACCAACTGATAGGTTTGTATGAAAGCAATTAGGTTTTGTCACTAGTTACTTGCTTGGACAACACAGTTGGAAAATAATAACTAGTTTCAAATCTTAAAAAAAATATGAAAATAAGAGTCATTACTTAATCAAAAACTAAATGTGTTGTTACTTTTAATATTCAATGTAATACTGATTTTATTTATTTTATTAATGTGAAGATGAGTATTAATTTTGTGTACCGTTTTGGCAGTAACGTTGAACACATCATGATTGTATTTACATTTGCCTAATAGTCATTTTTCAGAGTCGACCTGAAACGCATCATATGTAAACGTGATGACGACTCATTCAGTTAGCTGACTTTACCAGCTGATTTCAACGCCAATTTCAACATCAGATCACCTTTTTTTAACTAATGGGACTTTCTACAAAGTTTGGATGCTTTCACCACAGCGGATGGATGAAGAAACACTGACTAGACTGCAACTTTGCGTTTTTGCCGTCTGCTGTTCTCATCGACTTTTCAGGTGAGTTACTGAATTTAACAAGGCAACTACTGTGACGCTCATTACTGCTGAAATAAAATAACAACATGCTTATGTTCACAAAAACGTTTGGACAGGATTGAATCAAGCACAGTGAATGCTTACTTACAGTTAGTCGGGCGACGCCTGAGCCCTCATCAGTTACTGAAGCACTGGCGTTAGATTGGTCGGTTGTGGCTGTCCTTTCACCTGCTCCAGATAAACTGTGGCCAGCCGATCCTTCTTCTTCATCCACTTCCACTCGGAGAAGGTGATGCGCATGTCTCCGCTTTACGTGATAGTAGAAGGAGTTATACACCCTGTATTCACTCGGACAGTTATCAATTCCACACACCACGCGAAAGTCAGGGCTGCGGCTGTGCATGGTGTTAATGTGACTCAAAAGTTGTCTCAGAGTCAAAGCTACAAATACACAGCATATAAAGCAACGCCAAATCATGTTGTAAGTTAGCAGCACGGTTTAAGTCTGTAGCGCGGCGGGGGCACTGCGGTTGTTACTGCCGTAAAACATTTCGTTACCATGGTTACACGCGCCCATTAAATTATCGTAAATGTGTGGTTAAACCATGTGTTAAACCAATTCTATTATATTAATCTAGAAAAAAACGTTAATAAACAATGCACGGAGACGGTTATTTTGGTTAAGGAAAAAGTATCTTCATTTTAAGATTTTTTGGGTCAAAGAAAAGTGCAGCACATTACGTCATTTCTGATTCTGTTGGACGTGGTCTTCAGTTGACGCACTGACGTGCCCGCCACTTTCTTTTCCTTGAACAAAAGTGAGAACAACACTGAGAGTTATTTGTATCCGCGTTTTCTTGAAAGTAAGTTAAAATGCATTATACAGTGCTTATTTTGTACATAGTATACTCCTTTCGAATGTTCTATGTTTTCTGGTGTGTTTTTATGGTGTAACGTTGTTGCAGCCAAACAGAGACGGCATCACGCGTGCTAACGCTAGCAGAGCTAACAGGCCAGCAGTATGGAAGAACTGGATGAGGTTACAGTGTCCATTTTAAGGGGTAATGTATGCTAGTTATATTTTTAAACAAATTTGTACTTATGTTGACAATGTGTGTAAATTAAGTTATTTTACAAGTAATGTAATTTTAGTAACATTAGTGGTCATTTGTGTTACTTAAGCAAATCTATTTACTCATCCTCAGAGGATGGTAGTTTTCAGTAACATTTTACTACTTTATTACTGATTGTTTTACCGCAATATATTTTTATGTAAGTAGATTTATCAAGACCATACCTTTACTCCACTACACTTAAAAAATCTCTTAAACTTTAAAACCGGTATTATTTAAAATGTTTTATTATGTCTGGTTAAATGGTTTTGTAAAGATAAAACAGCTGTCATGACCAGTTACTCACTACTTGAGTAGAATTTTCACAATAGAGTAATTTTTGAGAATACTTTTTACTTGTGCTTGTTTCATTTTAAGTAACACAACTCTCACTTGAGGAAAGTTTTTTGCTACTCTACCCACCTCAATTCACTCTGTAGTCATGTAACATGCTAGCAGCAAACAAGCACTGGCAGCCACAGACAGCTGTCTGTGTTTCTTCTCCCGCTTAGGATAAAACAGAGAGAGCTTGCTTCTATGGTGCTATCATGGCCAATGCACAGCTTCTGAAAGATGACGCTTAGTATGTTGCTCATTAGTTATAAACAACAAACAGTAGCAGACAGTAGCTACGTTTACATGCGCCAAATTTCCCCAATCTAGTTAAAATCTTGGTCAATCGGAATTCCCAAATCCCTGTTTACATGGACGCTAACAAAAATGATCTTATAATGTTATGAGTACACATGCACCAAGCACTCAATCAGGTTGAATGAGTTGAGCATGCGCACAGCGAGTTGTCTTTCCGGGGGAAGAAAAAAAGTAAACAAACTCCGTCCTTTCTGCACATCTTTCCCGCCCCATCGTGTGCTCGAGCTGACTCACGTTTTCCCCAATATGGACCTTCTGCGGGTGTTTACCTTTATGTTTGGGTTTTTACTGGTCGCATTAACCAAGCTAGAGGCTGAATACATATTGTTACTGCTCCTCCACCACAGGAGAGGAGAGCAGGATGACAAGATGACTGCACCAGCAGACCACTTCTGTTTACCTCCCGCCATGTTTTCTACTTGGGTCTGCAAAAGCGGAAAGACGTCACGCTGAAGTTGTACGCATGCGCAGTGGGCTCTTTTCACCCTTTCTTTCCGAATGGGTGTATACATGTACGTCTATCGGAATGAAGATCGGACAAAACCACCCCTCTCGATCGGAAGTAAATTTCTTTCCGATCAGGCTGCATCGGATCAAAACAATCTGATTGACATGTTTACATGACGTCTTTTTTATCCGATTGGGCGTTTATTCCGATTAAATGTGCCCATGTAAACGTAGCTAATGAGGTTTCTACATTTAGGCACTAAACTAGTTAGCAATAGCAACATAATTTTAATGAAGTGTCAAGTTGGATGGTCTGATCTCTCATGCTCTTTTATTTGTAGGGCGCCATTTCATCTTGTCATTATGTTTGTCCTCTGTAGCTGCAAACATCAGTGAGGCAATGATGGGCACCCTGTCTCGTGAAGACTTGCAGGATCTTTTCCCAGGCCCAGAGAACTTTTTACGGAGAAAAGCGGTCTGGCGTGCCTGTCAGGTTGTACTGCAGGTTAGTTTCTCAGTGACTTGGCTCTAACTCGGCACCTATTTAATTCGGTATCAGCATGTTTTTGTTCATTTTGCAATTTTTTTTTGTTTTAAAACCAGTAGAGAGTTATAAAACCTGCTTTTTTAAATCTCCAATATTTTTACAGTAGGCTGTTGTCAAGTGTTTAAGAAACAAGCTAATTATTTCAGGCAAGATAAATAACTTTACCATTAGCCTGTGGCACGGCAAGAACAAAAGGGAATAACTGAATGGTTATCAATGCCCTCGCTGTCTGTCACATGATTTTGCTTACTTGATTTTGTTTGTAAACCAACTGAAAAACAACAAACCAACATTCTGTCTGGACAAACTACTATTTTGAAATCATGTGAGCAAAATCACGTGAGTGGAATCGCATGAGCAGAGAACGTGTTTTGATTGGTCACTTGAATATCTTTGCTCAGCTCCCAGCTGATGAGCGCACATGCTGAGATTTTTGCCTCGCAAGATCAAACCTGTTTGATTTTCACCTTAATGCCTCTTGAGGCTACAAACTCAGAATTTAGGCACAAGCGACAAGCTATCTGCTGAGCAAACAGCCTCGAATGGCTGTTAGCTCAGCTGATGGCTCACTATGTGCGGCAGGCTTAACTGTTGTTCATTTTCCTTTATTTTGCAGGAGTCTGGCCAAGATGACTCTAAATCTTCAAACTCCTCCTCCATTAATGAGTCACCTATGCGACAGACATCCACTTATGAGAATACAACTCCTGCAAAGTACACAAGCCCTGAAAAGGTTGTGAAGTTATCCTCTCCAGAATATGTACTGTACACTGACACTGAGCTTGAGCAAGTCCGCCAACAATACTTTGAGTTGTCAAAGAAAGGTGAAGAGCACAACTGCAAAATGTCAAAGGAGCTCAGATGCCGGCTCATCCGAAACACCATGACTAGTATGATTGCAATCCTGAGGGCAAAAGGGGATGGAGAATCACATAGATACCCATCAAAACCAGAAATTACAGCAATGGCAAGGAGAATAGTACACTACTACCCCATGCTACAGGACAAAGGCATCAAGAATACATGGGTAAGTCAAATGCATCCAGTTTATGACCAAAGTTTTTCACAGTGGATGTTTTTAATGGTGGTTGGAAAAATGTAAACATCTTGTACAGGTCACTGTGTATGCACAGCTAAACAAAAGACTGCAAAACGTGAGATCCCCTCAAAAAATCACTCCAGATGGGAAACATTCAAAGAGGTAAGGCTGTATCTAATGTTTTTTTTAGCAACAATTATTCTGTTATTCATGTTCTAAATTAATCAATTGTTTTATTAGTAAGATGTCAGAAAGTTTGGAAAAGTTTTCCTCTGTCTTTTTTTGTCCAGAATCTGAAGATTTTAATTTAACAGTTGTAGAGGAAAAACAAGCTCAGGAAAAGATCATTTGAAAAGCTGAAATTATGTTTGGACATTTTGAAAAAATAAAGAAGTGGTGCAAAATGATCTATCATGTCAATTGGGTGACATGCCTTTAGTTTCTTCACTTGGTATGACATGTTACCAGGTTTTATTTTTAATAGTGTGTGTGAGGGGGTATTAGTTTTTATTCAAGTTTCAAGTTTGTTATGAACTGGAGCTTTATAAATAAATAGTGTCATTTCAAGGCACTTTACAGAAAATCAACCAATTAGTAATAAACCATTAAACCAAGGAGTGAGAAACATGTCCTGTTTTTGAATAGCACTTTTCCTGCCATTCTGTCCACTCAAAACACTTTCACACTACAAGTTTTACATTTACCTATTCATACAACCTGATATGTAAATTGGAGGGCTACTTGGGGTTCAGTGTCTTGCCCCAGGGCACATCAACATGTGGTGATGGAAGCCAGGATCGATCCACCGACCTTCTGATTGAAAGACAACCACTCTAACCACTGAGCCACAGCCATATGAAAAGTGATGTATAAATAAAGATATGGGCTGTTTTTTTATAGTTGACGACTAGTTGATGAACTGACCAATCTTTGCAGTTCCACAAAGCAACGCCATCCTGAGCAGCCAAGTGACTATGAAGAAATGGATTCAAGTGATTCGACAATCATTCTACACTCACCGGCCACTTTATTAGGTACACCATGCTAGTAACGGGTTGGACCCCCTTTTGCCTTCAGAACTGCCTCAATTCTTCGTGGCATAGATTCAACAAGGTGCTGGAAGCATTCCTCAGAGAGTTTGGTCCATATTGACATGATGGCATCACACAGTTGGCGCAGATTTGTCGGCTGCACATCCATGATGCGAATCTCCCGTTCCACCACATCCCAAAGATGCTCTATTGGATTGAGATCTGGTGACTGTGGAGGCCATTTGAGTACAGTGAACTCATTGTCATGTTCAAGAAACCAGTCCGAGATGATTCCAGCTTTATGACATGGCGCATTATCCTGCTGAAAGTAGCCATCAGAAGTTGGGTACATTGTGGTCATAAAGGGATGGACATGGTCAGCAACAATACTCAGGTAGGCTGTGGCGTTGTAACGATGCTCAATTGGTACCAAGGGGCCCAAAGAGTGCCAAGAAAATATTCCCCACACCATTACACCACCACCACCAGCCTGAACCGTTGATACAAGGCAGGATGGATCCATGCTTTCATGTTGTTGACGCCAAATTCTGACCCTACCATCCGAATGTCGCAGCAGAAATCGAGACTCATCAGACCAGGCAACGTTTTTCCAATCTTCTATTGTCCAATTTCGATGAGCTTGTGCAAATTGTAGCCTCAGTTTCCTGTTCTTAGCTGAAAGGAGTGGCACCCGGCGTGGTCTTCTGCTGCTGTAGCCCATCTGCCTCAAAGTTCGACGTACTGTGCGTTCAGAGATGCTCTTCTGCCTACCTTGGTTGTAACGAGTGGTTATTTGAGTCACTGTTGCCTTTCTATCAGCTCGAACCAGTCTGGCCATTCTCCTCTGACCTCTGGCATCAACAAGGCATTTCTGCCCACAGAACTGCCGCTCACTGGATATTTTTTCTTTTTCGGACCATTCTCTGTAAACCCTAGAGATGGTTGTGCGTGAAAATCCCAGTAGATCAGCAGTTTCTGAAATACTCAGACCAGCCATTCTGGCACCAACAACCATGCCACGTTCAAAGTCACTCAAATCACCTTTCTTCCCCATACTGATGCTCGGTTTGAACTGCAGGAGATTGTCTTGACCATGTGTACATGCCTAAATGCACTGAGTTGCCGCCATGTGATTGGCTGATTAGAAATTAAGTGTTAACGAGCAGTTGGACAGGTGTACCTAATAAAGTGGCCGGTGAGTGTAGATCAGTCCATAGAAGGGAGTAGCAGCCCAGAGTCAGGCAGTAAAAGAAGTGAGTTAAGAGGTGAGTTTCAATTTTGTATTTACAAATTTGCCATTCTGTGGTCTTCATAATTCAATAAAACTTATAAACTTACATGTTGAGTCAAGATGACAGTCTTGACATGACAGAAGTAAAATGCTTTAAAATGGGCATTGGAAGTCGTAATTACATTACATCTGTGCTGTTTTTTTTTTCAATATTACTGTAGAAATTAATCTTTAAGTGTTGGTATTAATAAAAGCAGGTATATTATCGTAATGAACAACTGGTTACCATGGTACATTTTTAGTATCAGGCTGTGCAACATCAGTTTCTATAACCACTCAGTATATATCATTTTATGTAAAGTTTTTAAAACCCATGTGCCTCACTGGAGGCTGTTTTTTCTCTTTTTAACTTTTTTTGGTTCAGATTCCAAAACACCAAAATTATTTCTAAAGTCTATTATCCTGACTAAAAGATCTCTATGTTGTGTCTTTAAGGAAAGAGAAAAGCACAAAACCTACTTGAAGAAGAAGAAGAACCCTCCAGCATGCCCAGTCTTAATAGTGAGTTGATTCAACTGCCTCATGCTGTGTGTGGGTTGGGATCTTTGTAGGGGTGCACTTGTGTGTCTACATGCAATTATGTGATTGCATGAACATTTAAGTGTAGAGCATGTTGTATTATGTAAATTGACATTTAGAAAAAGGATTCTGAAAAAGGAAATGCTATTTTGTAGTTAAATTCAGTTGAAGTTTGTTAAAAGATGTAACTGTATGTATATATAGTCTACATTTTTATGGCAGAGTTCTGACATTTGTCCTTTTAACAACAGGAGATTTTTTTAAGTGAGGGACATTAGTTATGTAATTTTGTTTCTTTCAGCAAACAAGCCTGCAGATATTGACAGTCCAGCAACTTTGGCCAAGCACTACAAGACTCTACAAACTTTGTTTAAAAGAAAAAATCCAAGTCACCAGGATGTCTCTCATCTCCTGGATTTGGAATTTTCAGCCAGAAGAGCTTTCATTGATTCAGATACTATTCGCGAAGAGGATCGATACCAAAGAGTTCTAGAAGCATATCCTTGTTTCAAGGATATTGGACATGTAAGTCATTATTAAATGTACATGGTTGAAAACAAACACAATGTTTATCTTATCAATTTTCTTCTCAGTAATGCATTGACATCTTGTATTACATACTAAATATTTTACAGGTGATGGAGGAGCTTCATCGGATTTTGGATAAAGATAATGACAACTTAATTGATCAACTGAAGGGAAGATGGCATGACTTCTGCCAGAAGGTGCAGTTTTTTGGTGTATGGAAAAAGATGCTGAAACCCCCAATGGGAATGGATAAAAGTAAGTAATGATGTTTTAGTGTTATCAGTAATCAGATTATAGTTATAATCTCCAGGCATATTAAAGCACTAGTCCATGAACTGATGGCATCGAGAACAGGAGGAGGAGATTTTAAGGGCTATAGCTCACTCCGCTCCTGGAAGGTGCTGAAAGCCACGCCACCTACAGGTCACACACAGTGAAAACAGTCTGAAAATAAAAACCAATATGGTCAGTTACCTGAGCATTTTTAAGTTACTTTAACAAGTTTGAAATATGGACTACAGCTTTAATGGTTGTGTTCTCATGTCTTGTTCACCATCCACAATATCCCATCACGAGCCAAATGTTTTGTTTTCAAAGCAATGTGTCTATTGTATACCTTTTTGATCAGTGTTGACTTTAAGCATTTTGTTCAAGTATGGTAATTAAATGATCCCTTTTTTCTGTAAAGCTGAAAAGGCTCTTGAGATCTTACGTGTGCTGCCATCATTGTTCCCATCCACCTCTGCCCCTCCAAAGAAGGTAGGAGATGTCAGTGAGGCTCTGGTGCATGTTCTCGAGGTGAGTTATCCAAAATGTAGCTTTTTTGTGGATAATAGTACTAAAAAAAAATTATTCAAGGTGCTTCTTCTGATGAGTTCCAAAGTATTTATTATTCACATACTATATGTTTTTTTTTTTAGTCCTCAAAGCCACCTAGAAGGTGTATTTGGAATTTGGATTCTCACTGTGGCCTATTTGTATAAACATGGATGCATTAGGTGGTAGCAGATTTCATTGCCTTAATGATAAGCAATTAATTATAACCTTGGTTTTCTATTTTTCAGGAAGGCTAGACATATATGAACAGTAAATGTGTTAAGAATAATTAAAAGTAGCAATTTCTGATGTTGTTTCTGAGAATGACCAACTTTATTTTTTCTTTAGTTATGTGTTATGAACGATTTATTTATACGAAGTATGTCTGTGTTATGTGTCAAAGGACAAAGAAGACCCTAATGGCTACTTGATGAAACGTCCTCTATCCTGCCCAGTCCTTGTCGTGAGTCCATCCAACTGCCTCCTAGCGGTAGGAGATGTGCCAATAACCACATTTCTAAAAGACAATCTTACCGAAGGTGCTTTATACCTTATGGCCTACTATTATACCCTACACCTAACATACCCAAAGTGTGTTGCCACCCTGCTTTCCATCATACAAACAGAGGTTCTCTTGGACAAAATCCATGAGAAAGATCTCACATCATCTTACAAGAAGAGCATGGCTGAGTGGAATGCTTTTATTGGCCAGTAAAGCCAGTATGATCATATGTGGACTATAGAAAGCATTTCCTCTCTCCTTACAAGGCTACTGCAGTTCATGTTGGCCACTACTGATTTTTGTTTGGAAATTGGCCAGGTTACCCCAGTGTTATGATCAAGGGTGCACGATAATATTGGCTAAAATGCCAACATTTTGTTTTACTTGTGCAGTGCAGAGACAGGCTGGTTCTTATTAAATTTTAGGTTATATTTAGTTTAAACAACAGTTACAGTTAGATACTCGGCTTACTATTTAAGAGTAGAGCCTTGGATATTAGTTTGGTGTAAGAATGAGAAATCCTTCATTGAATATTGGTTAGTACAGTTGTAAAATATTGAATATTGATGAGAAATCCAGTATTGTGCATCCTTAAGGATAATGTTACAA
The DNA here is from genome assembly GCA_006937955.1 of Pachypanchax playfairii. Classification (NCBI taxonomy): domain Eukaryota; kingdom Metazoa; phylum Chordata; class Actinopteri; order Cyprinodontiformes; family Aplocheilidae; genus Pachypanchax; species Pachypanchax playfairii. The sequence goes on from SSNP01000023.1 coordinate 696,730, forward strand.
TGTTGTTTGACAAATGTGGTTACATGTTCATGTAGCTGTAATTTCAATAGTAAAAGAAAAAACACTTTCTGTTAATAACAAATGTTACAGGTTGAGCAGTTTGACTGTGCCTGTGCAATGCATAGATTTTACAGGTGTGTTAAAATCATTTTCTGTTCTGCTTCATCAATAAACTCATTGATTTGCAAGTCCACAGTTTTCTTTCTTCTAAGCAGCATGTAAATGTTTTGAATCCAGAATAGTATTATTACTATTTGGCTTAAAGAAAGAGGAATGCACTAGAATTGTTGAATTATGACTAAAAATAAATACCTAATACTAGTACAAGAATGCTAACTTAAATCAATTTAGTCTTAAAATACCAATTTCTGATCTAATTTCAAGTAAGGTGTTGCACTTAAATTTAGGACAGTGCTACATTTTTGGAACTGAATACAAGTTATATACACTAGAAACAAAGAGGATGATGTTGGAAGGTTTAAAAGAAAATTCTACTTTTGAGGTTAAAAGTACTAGTTTTGAGGATCACAAACTCATTATGAGACACAAAACGTCACAATACCAGGTAAATATAACTAAAAACAAGTTTTTCCAGCTAGTTTCAAGATCTTGAAATTATTAAAATACTAGCTTATTTCAAGAAATCTTGTCAAGTGAATTTTCACTTGTTCCATTGGCAGATTTTTTCACTTATTTCAAGGGAAAATATGTTAAATTATATATTTTTTTACTTGTTTTGAGAGGGGCATTTTTTCCAGTGTGAAAGCATTTAAAAATAAACATAATAATTGAAATTAAAATTAGCTCTAAAAGGCTAGGGTAAGGGTTATATGCTCTCTTTTACAAGTTCCTGTTAGGAGTCGTGCAGCAGCATTTTGAACCAGCTGCAGACTTGAGAGCAGTGACTGACTGACCCCCACATAAAGTGCGTTACAGTAGTCCAGGCGAGAAGAAATAAAAGCATGGATCACTGTTTCAAAATGCTGCCTCAAAAGAATAGATTTTACTCTTACCAGCCCCCTTAAATGATAAAAACTGGACTTCACCACTGCTCTGATTTGGTTGTCCAATTTAAAGCAGAACTAAGTAAGTTTTTTCACCTCAATAAATGTTTTCTAGAGTCCCTGTGGGGGTAAACAAGGACTTGGCGGGGTGATTCGTGGGTCCCTCCCCTCCCTCCGGGGTCTGTGTCCTGAAAGCAGCACTTGCAACTTTCAGTGGCTCGGACCCGACTAATCTCGCGAGAACAAACCTGCTTTACGGCACTCACACTCACGTACATAAATACAAGCATGAAGCCCTTGCCGTTGTTAGCAACGCCACCCTTAGGAGCGCAAAGATGACAATAATACTCACCTGTCGAGACATTTTCTTGGTTTTGTTTTTCTTTCTTCTTGCAAAAGCGTTCTCTGCGCGTTGTTGTTGGGGGGGCGGCGGCGGGGTGGGGGGTGAGGGGGGGGGTCTGCGGCGGCGGCGGGGGAACGTTACGACAGTGAGCTTTTACAGGGGACCAGTAGGGGAAGAACGAGAGCAAAACTTACTTAGTTCTGCTTTAAAATCACTGTCCATCTTAAAACCAAGATCAGTAACAACAGGTTTAAAATAGACTTCCAGGGGCACCAAATCTACAGAGGACGACTCGCAGGGACCACTGGGTCCAAACACCAACAACTCTGTTTTCTTTTCATTAAAATTTTAAAAGTTTAGAGCCAACCAAGCTTTAATGTCATCTAAGCATGTCATGAGAGGTTTTATGGAGATGCAACCTTTCTGCTTCAGTGGCAAATACATTTGGCAGTCATCAGCATAACAATGAAATGTGATCCCATGCCTTCTAAGGATGGAGCCCAAAGACAATAAATACAATAAAAAGAGCAGTGGCGCTAAAACTGAGCCCTGTGGGACACCGCATGACAGAGGAGCAGAAGATGATTCCGAACCGAGAAGGCTGACAGAGAAAGTTCTATCTGACAAATAAGACTTAAACCAATTGAGTGCAGTGCCACCAGTACCCACTACATCACTTTATCGAGAAATTAGAATATTGTGGTCTACGGTGTCAAAAGCAGCAGTTAGGTCAAGCAAGACAAGAAGAACATGGTTACCAGAATCACATGCCAGAAGGATGTCGTTAAACACCCTTAATAATGCAGATTCTGTGCTATGAAGGGTTTTAAAACCTGACTGAAAAACCTCAAAGATGCCATTTTCATCTAGAAAATATTTCAATTGACTAAAAACAATTTTCTCTAAAACCTTGGAAAGTAAAGGCAGCTTGGAAATAGGCATATAGTTCGCTAAAACTGTGTGATCAAGGCCAGGTTTCTTAAGCAGTGGCTGCACTACTGCATGTTTGAAATTTGCTGGCACCACACCAGAAGACAGACTGCTGTTAATAATTTCAAGGACATACTGTCTTATACTAGGAAAAAAATTCTTTTAAAAATTGTGGAGAAAATCCCGAGGGGAACTTGTGGGCTTAATATGGCGAACCACATCCTCTAAAGTGGACAACGTCACAAGTTCAAACTGAGTAAAAACAGCAGTCCAAGGTACAGAGGCAGAGGGGTTAGAGTCAGGAGCCGTGATAAGAGCCCTGGTGGTGATAACATTTTCAATTAAAAAATTCAAAAAATCATTGCAAATATCAGGAGAAACTTCCAAACAGACGTTCAATGAAGTTTTTAAAACAGTGTCAATGGTCCTAAATAACACACGTAGGTTATGACCATTGGAAGAAAAAATATTTGCAAAATATTCCCTTTTTGCCTCTTTAACAGTGTTCTTGTAGCAATGCCAGCAGTCTTTTAGAATTTGAAATGATACATGCACTTAATCCTTTTTCCACCTCTGTTCTGCTCAACGACATTCCCTCTTAACAACACGAGTGCTCTCATTAAACCAAGGCTCAGGTTTAGCCTTGGGCTGCCTGGTTTTTAAAGGAGCCACAGAGTCCATGATTGTTTGACAGCAAGAATAAAACCAGAAGTTAAGCTCTTCTGTGTCAGAGGAGACCAAGTCAGAAGGGCTGAGCTGATTGAAAGCAGCAGAAAACTGCCCAGCAGTAGAGGGGTTAATAGCGCCAAGCAGAAGCTCGACATTTAACTGCATTATGTTTAAAGCCAACGTTGAATAACACAGGAATGTGATCTGAGAGTCCACAATTACAAATCTCCAAGTTAGTGACAGACAGACCATATGACAGGACAAGGTCCAGTGTGTGTCCGTGCTCATGTGTAGGGCCAGGGACGGACTGCACCAGGCTAAAAGAATCAATAAGGCTTAAAACGTCCTTTACCAGTGGTTTATCAGGACAACATACATGTATATTAAAATCACCAACAATAAGAACACTGTCATAGTTGGGCATAATCCTAGCTAAAAAATCAGAAAAGTCGTTTATTAAGTTCTTATTGTATTTCGGGGGGCGATACACGACAGCGCAGAAAACTGGGTTTGTGCAACTCACCTCAAACGAGGTAAGTTCGAAGCTGGAGAATGAAGGCTGTAGAAAACACTGCTTACATTTAAAATCCTTTCTGTAAACAGTCACTATGCCTCCACCTCTGCTTGATGTCCGTGGCGAATTAAGTTAGCAACAATCCACAGGTAAAAGTTCAGATAGAACACTGGACTCACCAACACTCAGTCACACACAGAAAATCCAGATCACGTGAACTGAAAAAGTCCCGAAGAATAAAAGTTTTGTTTAAAAGTGATATGGCGTTCACCAGCTGGAGCACCGGTTTCAGTAAATCAAGAAACCAGACGTAGCCATCTCAGGTTTCGATAATGTTGACAGCGGGGGTTCAGCCTGGGAGGGCATGGGCTGCGAGGGCGAAGATCATCATCAAAGCCAACCACAGACACCAAGCAGGCATCAACGGGATCCAGGAAACGCTGGTGGAAAACCAGCAAAGCAATTCCGCAGATAAACCTTTAGCTTTACCAGGCGACCACTTTGTTTACTCCGACTATGGTGACCGCTTCGCTGGGAAGGTAGCGTGGGAACCCGGAACAGATAACCCGGGATTGTCGATACAACTGGGGGCAGGGTTTGCTGCCTCCCAGCTCCAAACGACACAATATTTTGAACCACAGATTTGAGGTCCAGTAGTGTCTGGCGATCATACCTCTACAGAGACTTTGTTTCGTGGATGACACAAGTTAGAAATAATATAAGCAGGAACAAACTTGGCAATGACAGACAAGCAGCCACACACACCGGCGCCATCTTGATCTGGGTCATGGTAATGGTCCAGACAGAGTCCTTAAACTTTATCAGCTTCCAGACTGGAAACCTCAGTAGGGAAAACTTCCTGTAAGCTGGTTTAGCTTTACAGCCCTAAGCCTCTATTCCTCGGGCTAGTGAATGTTAATCAGTTAGCGAGTCACAAACTCACATTTTTACGACCTCTATGATACAATTTTCTGGCTAAAAACAGCAATAATAGTTCCCAACACTGATGCAGCGTTACCAGTAATTCACAGACTATCAAGCTGAGAGTCTAAAACCGTTACTAAGCACCCGTTTTGGCAAAAGTTTGTCACGTTCTTTTGCGCAGTCAAGCTTAAAACTCATATCCCCACTTCCTGCTCCTCACGGCCACTTCATGTCTCCCGACCAATCCCGGACAAGTCAATCTGTTTTTTCACTACACCACTTCGTCCTTCAAATATGAGCTTTTCAAAATAAACTATGGTAATACAATTTTTTACAGTAAACTGTTTTAAACCCAATACTGTTTTAGCTCTTTATATGGACAGTTTTTTAACTTATTTATGAAAATTTTAACATATTTAAGATAACCCTTTTTTTAAACTGTTTAAATTATTATTCTTTATGTGAATTAACTCAACCAAATCACTGAAATTATAGACTGGGTTAAATCATCCCCCTTCTTAATGCCCAATGTCCTCAGTGGACTAAGAACTACAACTAGAAACAGGTGTAATTAGGACTTGCCAATGTGAATAGTAATCCCTCTGTACTATAGTAAGAGGTCGATCTCTGAATTTGCCTGGTTTATCATAAGTCAGTTTAACGGCAGGTTTAACTGATCTTTTAGGCCTAGAAGGTGTTTGCGGCAATATTACCTTGTGAGTGCTGGATTGGTGTTCGTCCTCTTCACTTGAAGCAAGTTCAGATTCCAAATACGACCCAGGGGTCTTATCCACCCCATAATCCTCTTCAACATGATGTTATTCATCGGGGACATCATCAGCCACAGATAAGGTTCTTTCCCTCTCCTCCGATGCATCATGAGTGGTTTGTTTTTTTTTTCCTGGAGTATCTGTTCCAGATAAGTTCTGCAGGATCTTTGTGGCCTTGCATACTCAAACTCAGAAGACTCAGATGACAGCTCACTTTCCATTTCTGTCGAGGAACTAGCAGAAGTAGGTTTACCATAAAGAATTCGTTTAAGGCGAGGTCTTTGTTGCACTTCTGTCACTCCATCTTGGGAGTCTCACAAGATCTCCTATGGATAAGAGATGATCTCGAGGACTTCCGGGAGAGGTTGCTCAAGATGGCTGCCTGAATTTCAGCTCCTCAGTCCATGGCTTACAATTTTGTTTATTAATACCGTTTGAGTGACTTTTTTCTAGACAGCTAATTATTTTCTGTGTTAAGTACTGAGTCTCGACATTTTCAAAGGAGATAGACTCCACCTCATGGTAATTTTGAGGAAGGGTACAATGGCTGACGTGGAAGCTAAAATGGACACTATGCTATCGAGGCTAACCAACGTGGACAGCGTGCTGGGAAAAATAGACGCCCGTATTGCTAGTATGGATACCCGTTTCACTGGCTTTGATGCACGCCTCGACAATCTTCAAAGTGAGGTGTCTGGTATTTGAGCAGACTTTACATCGCAGAGGAAGGAAATCGGTGAAATCAGAAACGAGGTATGCGCGCTTCAATCTAACGTGGGGGCTAACACCAATAAGCTAACGGAGCATGACGCCGGCCTGGAAGCGATGCGCTTTAAACTGGCAGACATGGAGGACCGGAGCAGACGCTGTAACGTGAGGATTAATGGATTACCGGAGGGGAAGGAGGGATCTAATGCCACCCAGTTCCTTATTCAAAACCTGCCGAAGTAGTTTCCCTCTCTCAACAACCTCCAGGGTGAGATTATGAGGGCACACCGCATCTACGGTACCGGAGCTGCAAACGTAACGGGTCGCACTCTTATTTTCTGCTGTCTCCGGTACACAGTCAGGCAAGACATCCTCGCTGCTGCAAGAAAAAATCCCCCCGTTGTCGACGGTCGGAAACTACGATTTTCACCGGATTACAGCGCCCACACACTGAGACGCCGTTTGGCCTTCTCCTCGGTTATGAACCAAGCCAGGACCGGTGGCATCGAGTTCTTCCTGATCTACCCAGCGACACTGAAGATCAAATCCAAAGCTGGCGCAATGGAAACCTTCCAATGCCCAAGGAAGGCTGAAGAGTTTCTTAAGTCGTTGCTGAGAGGACACCCCAGAGCGGAGGATGGTGATGCAGCTAACTAGCTGGTAACGGTACTTACAAGCAGCTTTAACGGCTGTTCAGTATCTGTTCTGGAATAATTTTAGTTGCTCTTGATCCATTGGATTCGTTTTTATTTCATTTCATGTGTTTTTTGCACTAACTGAACTGCTCCTTCTCAAGACTAGGACAGATTTATAGTCTACTGCATTGTCTGCACCTTTTTTCTTTCTACTGTATGAATGAGAGGCGGGGGTGCTTTTTTTTTTTATTATTATCTTTATGGATGATAGCCTGAAATGTATCTACTTTTATTTTCGTTCTTACTATGGATGAGACACTAAGATGCCCCCCCCCCCCTTTTTTCTTTTCCTTTTTTATATTTTGGAGAACTTGCACAGAAACTGATGGTGCTTTATATGAAGAGATCCTATTTAAACTGTGTACTCACCACTTTGTTTAGAACAGTGAGCAATATTTGGAGTATAATCCAAGTCAATGGGTGATCTATCAGTCCTAGTATGGAATTGTAATGGTCTGAATATACCCCACAAACGAACTAGTGTTCTAACTCTGCTGAAACGGAGGAGGATAGATCTTGCTCTACTTCAAGAAACACACTTCTTAAAGAAAGACTCAGCTCGTATGGCCAACAAATTCTATCATACCATAGCATCTTCCTCTGCAGATTTGAAAAGCAGAGGAGTAGCCATTGTTTGTAGGCGTAATCTAAAGATTAAAATGTTGGACACATGGTCAGATAATAATGGGAGGATTACGATTGCCAAAGTAGAAATGTACAGGAGGAAGATAGCAATTATCTCAGCATACGCCCCCAACAAATTTGATAAAGAATTCTACAGTACCCTCACCCAAGAAATGTTACAACTAACTGAATATTCATTTATTGTCGGTGCAGACATGAATGCTGTCTGGCAGACATCTGAAAGATCGAGTACAATTGCCAATAAGGACCAGGAAATGGCAACAGCAGCTTTACAGGCCTGGGTGAAGAGTCTAGGATTGACTGATATCTGGCGTGCGTTTAATCCTACTTTAAGAGATTACAGTTTTTTCTCGGCCAGACATAAGACTTCTTCAAGGATAGATTTTCTTTTCTCCTCACCTCAGCTGTTCCAGAATATCCATAATGTCACTCTCCTTCCCATGGCGCTCTCGGATCATAAAGGGGTATTTGGTAATGTCTTAATCAGTGGTCTTTCTAAAAAAGCAACTAGATGGTGCTTCAATTCATCTTTGTTGGGGAATGAAGCTTTCAAAACACAGTTTAGCGCTCAGTTACAGGACTTTCTAGATATTAATGTGGGCTCAGTAGATGATCCCCGAGTTCTATGGAACGCGGTAAAGGGATTCATCAGGAGTAATGCCACACTATTTTCTTCAAACATGCGCAAAGCTAGAGCTGCTACATTACAAAATTTAGAAGCAGACTTTACGAGACTCAATATTGCAAACGAATTATTCCAAACAGGTCGAAATACAGCGTGATATTGTTAAGAAATAAATAAATAATATTCTTAAACAACAGTCAGAATTCTTGATACATCGAACTAGACAAAAGTATTATTTCCACGGCTCAAGGCCCAGTCATCTTCTGGCTTCCAGAATCAGAACCAATGAATCCTTTGCAGATATTCCATCCATTAGGTCACATACGGGTAATATCACAACTGACCCTAAAGAAACAAATGAAACTTTCAGAACCTTTTATTCTGAACTATATCAGTCAGAGATTCAAGTGGATAATGATAGGTGTGCTAACTTCCTTGATCAGATAGACCTTCCAAAGCTTTCAGAAGGTGATGCTGCAAATTTAGATGCCCCAATTTCATTGGAAGAGTTGAAGGATGCAGCAGTTGCTATGCAAAGGAATAAATCTCCTGGCTTTGATGGGATACCTCCAGAGCTACATATAACTTTTTGGGACAAACTCGGTCCATTAATGTTAGATATGGTAAGAACATCAATCAACAAAGGAGGTTTTTCCAGAGATGTTAACCTTGCATTAATCTCTCTACTGTTGAAGAAAGACAAAGACCCTGTTGACTGCGCTAGCTACCGACCTATCAGTCTGTTGAACACTGACCTTAAGATCTATGCAAAAGTGCTTGCTAGACGCATCCAAGATCACATGCCTGGGTTAGTTCATTGCGACCAGACAGGATTTATTAAGGGCAGGATGGCTGCTGATAATGTTAGACGCCTTCTGCATGTAATAGATTCAGCAGCAGGTAAGAACACACCAAGTGCAGTTCTTTCCTTAGACGCTATGAAAGCCTTTGATAGACTTGAATGGCCTTTTTGTGGGCTGTGTTAGGAAAAATGGGTTTTGTTGGGAATTTCATACATATGGTTAAGGTTCTGTATTCTAAGCCTTCTGCTCTAGTTCTCACTGGACAATTGTCATCGCCATTGTTTGCAGTTTCCAGGTCCTCCCGGCAGGGTTGCCCCCTGAGCCCGGCGCTGTTCGCGCTTTCTCTAGAACCCCTAGCACAGATGATCCACCAATCTGCTACCATGCAGCCCATCTCAGTTGGTCGTACTGCTCATCATCTGGCTTTATATGCTGATGATGTGCTTGTATTTATGGAAAACCCGGTCCATTCTCTTAACACTCTGCTCAACGGCGAGCTATCTGGTTTCAAAATTAATTGGAATAAGTCTGCCTTATTACCCCTTAATGACTCAGCTAAAGCATTGCAGTTTCCATCCCATATCTCTGTTGTACAACAGTTTAAATACCTTGGAGTTCATATTTTCCCGACCCTAAACCGCATTGTTTCCCATAACTACTTAGGAATTTGGAATGCAGTTGAATTGGATTTGAACAGATGGTCTAGCCTCCCTAACTCTCTTCAAGCCCGCATTTCTATTGTGAAAATGAATATCTTGCCTAGAATAAATTTTGTGTGCTCTATGATTCCCTTGGCCCCTCCTGTCAATTACTGGAAAAAACTTCATTCTTGTGTTTCACAATTTATTTGGAATAAAAAGCGGCCTCGCTTAAAGTTGACAACCTTACAGAGGGATAGACAAGATGGGGGCCTGGCAGTACCTGATTTTAAATTATATTTTTATTCCTTTGTTCTTCGACCTCTTTTCGTGTGGGCTAATGCTGGAATATCTGTGTCTTGGCGTGAACTGGAGGAAGATATTGTTCAACCACTAACGCTACAAGGAGTACTCTTTTCTAATATATCGAACTTGCAATGCAAACTCCGTTTTGGTCCAATAATTTCTTTTCTTATTCAGACCTGGCGCGAGGTTGAATCCCTTTCAGGGATTTCCTGTAAATGGCACTCACTCTCTCCGATATTCCATAATAAGAGCCTGGTGATTGGAGGTAGACCCATCACAGCATCTCCTTGGAGTAATAGTAGCATTCGATATCTAGGCGACATTTTTAATGATTAACACTTGCTGGTATCACGGCTGCTAAAAAGCTGGTTGTGTTGCGATGGAAGCCCCCCCACTCTCTCACCCTCAAACACTGGATTTTTACCTTTTTAGATGTTATTTACATGGAGATGTCTACTGGTAGAATTAATGGTGCAAAGGAATCCACACTGATCAGTTGGAGAGTGGCAGCCAACTCATTAAAGGACCTATTAAAATGATTATATCCTGATTCCGTCCAGCTACTTTTGTCCCCTGTGCAAATGATTATGTGCTTAATGCAGATTCCCTCTATATCACAGTATATTTGAATTTTGGGTGGGTGGGGGGAGGGAAGGTGGCACACGTTTTTTTTTTTTTTTTTCTGTTCGTGCTCTGGTTTATGTTTTTTGGCTCTTGTGACCTAAGCAGTTCGGCAGATCAGAGATTTCGCGTAATGTACGCTTGAGATGGGCACTACTGTAAAGTTGAAGATGTGGTTTAGATCCTGAGGGTAGTTGAGGGAATTGCTGAGGCTGGTCCCGGCATTCCTACATGCTCTGGCATATGTTTGCTTGTTTTCACCATGCCACTGAATCGTTTTTCTTTTCTTTTGTTTGTTTGTTTTTGTTGTGTAAATATGTTGCATATTGTTTACTTTGTGTCTATTACTAAGAAAAAAAATTTGATCACAAAAAAAAAAATAGATGATCTCTATGTAGGGTTCTCACTATTCCATTTCCACTCTCCGGTTTCAGCCTGTACACTGGCAGGTTTGGCAGTTTTTTGACTATGACATACGGAATGTCATTCCATCGATTTTCAAGTTTGTGTTTTCCCTTTTAAACCAAGGTTCTTCACTAAGACTCTGTATCCCAGTTGAACGTTCTGAACTCCTTATCTTTTGTCGTAGGCTTTCTTGTTGCGAAGGTGAGTCTTATGAGAGCCATTTTGTATGCCTTCTGTAGTTCCTCCTTCAACTTGGTGACAAAGGCTGAATGCTGGCTAACTCCTTTGTCATCCAAACAGGTACCAAAGCATAGATCAACAGGAAGCCTGGCCCGAACATTAAAAAGAGCAACCAGTAGAGTCACATCGGGTACTGTTGTAAGCATGGACAAGGTGTGCCACATGCTGACTCCACTGGTGTTTCTTCTTGGTTTAAGGCAATGACAGAAGAGTTCTGTTAAACTTTTCGGGTTGGGGGTCAACCTGGGGATGATGCGGTGTTGTACGGGATTTCCGTATTCCCAACAGTGCCAAAAACACTTTAATGAGGCTAGACTCAAAGTCTCCACCTTGATCCGAATGGTGCAGGTAAGCCATTGTGTATGAAATACTTTTCCACCAGAGTTTTGGCAACTGTGACAGCAGTTTGGTTTCTTGAGGGGAAACCTTGCGCGTATCTCGTAAAGTGGTCAGTTACGACCAACACGTTCCTCATTCCCTTTGAGTCTGACTCCATGGAAAGGAAATCAATACAAACAAAGTCAATGGGACCAGTACTCACTATTTGATGTAATGGGGCGACTCTATGGTATGAAGTTTTCCTTAGAACACACTCCCCACAGTTTTTTACATACTGCTCCATGTGCATGGCCATTCTTGGCCAGAAGAACCGGCTTCTGAGCATGTTGATGGTTCTCTCCACACCTAAGTCGCCATGGTTATCATGTGGGCAATAAGTTTGTTCATCTGATTTCCTGTATGACTAGTACTCACACAGTGTAACATCCCATCTTTCATGATTAGTTTTGCTATGTCTCTTTTCATGGCTTGCAGTTCTGGATTGGACTTCACTTCTTCGGGCCACTTGCCAGAACTCATGGCTTGGATGGTAGTCTTTATAACAAAGTCCTGACTCTGGGCTGTGATCAGCTCTTGTCGGGTCGTTTGACTATAAGTTGCATGTGTGTGGGGTAGCTGTAAACTTCAGGAATAAAAACTGGAGAAGCTTCAAGCTGTTCGACATACTTAGGGAAGTCTTTAAGAGTCAAGAGTTCCAACACGCTGGCAAATGGACTGAACACCAGAGTGTGGAATGCCTTCCCACTCCACATCATCTCCAAGTCTCACTCTGGACAACAGATCTGCATCAATGTTGTTCCATCCGGGCCGGTAGAATATGTCAAAGGTATACACGGACAAGTCTGACAGCCATCGATGTCCAGATGCATTAAGCTTCACAGTGGTGAGGACATAGGTCAGTGGATTATTGTCAGTGCGCACCGTGAAGCGGACTCCATATAAATAATCATAGAACTTTTCCACTATGGCCCATTTTAAGGACAGGAACTCCAATTGATGGCTGGGATAGTTTGTTTCAGAGGGACTTAATTTGTGGCTGACAAACACCACAGGTCTTAGGTCTTCTGGGTATTCCTGATACACGGTGTTGTGTACTGGTCAGGTATGGTTCGACTATTCAGTGTGCGGTAGTCAATACACATCCTGACGTCTCCATTCTTTTTCCTGACAATCACTATAGGGGAAGCATAAGGGCTTCTTGACTCAGTTATAATACCAGCTGCCAGCAGTTTTTGAATGTGGCGGCGCACGTCGTCGATGTCAGCCGGTGTGATGCGTCGGGAGTGTTTTTTATTTATAACATTATTTTTAATGATGAAACAGGTAATTTTCTTGTTAGGAGAGTTAAACATGTTTGTTTAACACAGTCTGTCACTGTGTTAAACAAACATGTTTAACACAGTGGGGAAAAACTGTTCATGTGTCTGTAGAAGTTCACCAGCAGCTCCTGTGGCAAGTTGAACTTCTTTAGCAGCTGCAGGAAGTTCACCCTCTGCTGAGCCTTTTAAGATACTGATGCTATGTTGGCCATCCAGTTCAGGTCCTGGGTGATGGTGGTCCCCAGAAACCTGTCCACCATAGTTACATGTGTGTTGTGTATGATAATGGGGGACAGGGTGGAGGCTCCTCCTGAAGTCCACTGTTATCTGTACAGTTTTTATGGTGCGTTCACACCGGCCCAACAGTCAAAGTCAGAAGCGGCAAGTTTACATGTAAAGTCTATGGTGGAGTGCGTCAGACAGATGTCAACGGCTCGGCGTCGCTTTGTGAGCGTTATGAGCAGCAACTTTTCAAGCTTTTTGAGCGTTTCAGGCGTTGGCGCTTGAAAAGCTTGAAACGCAGAAAGTTCAGCTAGCTGAACTTTTGACGCTCTTAACGCTCTTGAAGCGGCATGTCAACCAATCAGTGGGTCTCATCGTAGTGACATACCTGAATGAAGCAGGAAGTCGTCAAACAGGGCGCGGGACAGACAGAAGTAGCGCTGGAAGCAAACCTCATCCCTATGTAGCTCCTGGAGCAAATGGTTTAACTCCTCAAACTCAAAATGCATCTGAACAATGGGGTGTATCCACAAATGGAGTAAATAAAGCCAAGCCACTCTCTCTATATGATCCGCCATAGCTCAGAACATCCGATAACAAAGGAAGCCCCGCCTTCGCGCTCTTTTTAACGGTCAAGCGTTACGAGCTTTAATGACTATGCACTCTGACTGGCAGGTGTTACAAGCTTCAACTTTCAAACGTCAAACTTGGAGCATTATGAGTGCTGCTTGACGTTGACAAAGTGGCCGGTGTGAACGCAACATTAGAGTATTGAGCTCTAGATGGTTCTGACCACACCAGAGGACCAGCTGGTCCACTTCCTGGTTTAACATTGGTTTAATGGTAATTTAACATTATAAAATTAATTGTTTGGTCCTCACATTTTTAAATGTGTCTCGCTGTGTCTCTTCGGAGTTCCTCGTCTTTGTTTTTGGTTCTTCAAGCTTAAAATTCAGTCTGGTAGTTTCTCTGGTTCTATGTTTTTTTCCATTAAAATTGGTCTTTCACATGGAATTCCAATAAAATTGATTCATGTTTGTAGCCGTAATATGACAAAATGTGGAAAAGTTCAAGGGGGCCGAATACTTTTGCAAGCCACTGTACACACATATATATACATATATACTCGGCTGAAATAGTATCCAGTACAGACAAAGCCCTTTTGTCAAGTACAAGTATCACATGAGTAAATGTGCATCAATAACTGTGTTCGGATTGAATAAAAATTCTCATTGAGTAGCACACTGTGTCTGTGTTCTGTGACAGCGCCCCTCCCCTACACACATGTTGTGTGCCGCTCCGCTCACTCACACACGCAACACTGAGAAGATAACAGCACTCTCTCTCTGTCTCTCCCTCAATCACTCAGGTTTGCGGGGTTTTTCCGTTAACGTCTCTTCAGCTTAAGGGCCCTCATTTATCAATTGTTCGTACGCACAGATCTGTGCGTATTTCGTGCGTTGGAACAATTCCAGGTGTGGTATTTATCAATTAGTACTTATGCGTAGAAATGTTCCTAAATATAAGTACAGCTCTGGGGTCTCATTTATAAATGGTGCGTATGCACAAAATGGGGCCTGAAAGTAGTGTACTCAACTTCCAAAGCAAAAGTTGGGATTTATAAAAAACAAACTTGACTTGAAAACATGTGCACCTGTACGCCAACTCTGACCCATGCGTACGGGCATTTTGGAGACGAGGGGAATCAATGACGCAGGTGGTGAAGTGGTGAACTGCAGTCAGACTGCATATTACTCCTCTCACACACGTCATTTCACCTCACACCAAACATTAATTATAGATTAATTTTATTATAAACATTCAGAACAGCAATGATATCTATATTGCAGCTTGTAGTGAGCTGTAGCTCTCCTAAAAACATTTTTTAATACTAAGAGAAATACATAAAATTAATCGCCTCCTCGACAGGAAGCCTTCACTCGGGGAACAATTGGGTCTGAGGGTGTAATGCTGCGTTTGAGATGACAACGACAAGGTTCATTTAATGTTTTTTAATGTATCATTTAAGGCACCAACGGCTGTCATCATGTCGCAAAACACACTCTTTATTTTTGTTAGTTCATTGGTCACGGAATTAATCGCACTGATTGTGTCTCTCTGTGTCGGCATCACAGCTTCAGTCCGACCACTTCTGATGCGCCGCGGTCACCGGCCACACTGGTGCTGGGGGCAATCCTCGTCTATGTGCAAATGCTGAAAAGAGACAACATATTAGTCTGTCTCCTTAAAACATTCTAAAATTTGTTAACGTAGCCACAATATTCATGTCCTGCTTTGCATTGACCTTATATGGCCGGGTTTGGGCGTGTTCAGGGTGGGACATGAGCCAAATTCACGTACGCAAGCTTCCAGGTAGAGTGTGATTTATAAAGGGGAAATTGCTTACAACTGTGCGTACGCATGGTTTTATAAATCGGAAATTTTTTTGGCATACGCAAACTTTTTGTTTTGGTCGTACGTACACTTTTAATAGGGTTTTTACGCAATGTTTTATAAATGAGACCCCTGGCCGTGCATACGCACAGCATCTAGTGGTAGAACATGGAACCATAATTCTGAAGCTCTCAGTCATCCACGCGTGTTCCTCATCCACAAATTATCTCTGAACCAATTAGTAATTATGTGCGTTAATAAACAGCTTTGTCGCATAATTGGTGGTCAACGTTAAGTATTTGAGATCATAGGATGGCTCATCTTGTATTATTGGCAGATTTGGTAGAGCATGCACCCCGGAGGGAGCATGTCTTCCACTGGGTGAGCGCATACGGCTCCTGCAGATATCAAATACAGCACATTAATTGGTCACAAAAAGGCCTGTTTCAATTTATAACTAGGTTATTTATTCATTATGTGTGAAGTACAAGCAGGAACTGCTCCTTCTCTTCCATAAGAGCCTTTATTGCGTCCTGTTTATGCTCTGATGACTCTTGCACCCGATTGACTAGCTGCTGCTCCTCCAGTGTGACAGGATGACAGCTTCTGTTTTGAAATAAATTGTATAGGTCTATTATTTACCTGTCTCCAAGCGCCTAATTATTTCCTTTTATTTATATATAGAGTGCGCACCGATTTTAACCAAAAAATTGGCTCCTTGTTTTATCTGTTTAAGAAGGACGTGTGTTACTTTAAATAATAAAAAAAAGTTTGACTTATCTTCATTGTAGACATTGGATGGTCCTGCGTGTCTTGTTGGTGAAGATATATTTTCTCTGTCCCTGTGTACAGTAACGCCAATCAGAGGAGAAACAGCTTTAATTATGCTGGTAACACATCTGTTAATGCAGACAGCTCTGTGGTATTCTGTACACCTCCTTTTGTGCTCTGCTATACTGACCTATTTCTTATTTATTTCTGAGGGGGATCTCTCCTCTGCTCCAAGGGCATTCACCGCATCTGCAACTCTCTCGCGCAGGCTGAATTTTTTTTTTATTGGTTTCTACTGAGCTAAGAGAACCAAACAGCAATTGTTGGTTCTGTTTCACTTCTGCAACCAGTGCCTGGACCTTGCTGTCACAAAAAATTCTTTCTTTGTTTTTTATTTTGATCTCTTGGCCATTATTTTAGGGATTTCCTGTATGGGCTTTAAAGGAAGGGCTGTTACCAAATATGGTTAATTGAGGGCGTTTCCGTATGCAAATACCTGTACACGGGCACGCGGACCTGAGTTCGCACGGAGGAGTGTGTGTACGAGTGGCCACCACACATTTGATAAATTGGACTTTTGACTGTTCGTATGAACATTCTAAATTTCATGCGTAGGATAGAATATAGGACAGTTTCAATGAATGTTTAATAAATGAGGACCCAGGTTTGTTTTTTTGAAACCATGCCTAGCATACTGCTGGCTAAAAGCTGTAGCATAAGACCTAGCAAACAAGAACAGAGAACGTCTGCCGTTACTATGCGCAGCGGGGCAGGAAACAGGATACCTTGCTCTCATAGGCTAGTTTGTTAGCCAATCTGAGTCCAGCAAATTTGAATAATGAATATGAACAAGCTGCTTTCGAAGTCTGACGGAAACAGCCAGGACCCAGCCGAATTTTGATGCAGACAGATTGAAAGGTCTGTTAATACAGTGGGGCAAAAAAGTATTTAGTCAGCCACCAATTGTGTAAGTTCTCCCACTTAAAAAGATCAGAGAGGCCTGTAATTTTCATCATAGGTATACCTCAACTATGAGAGACAAAATGAGGGAAAAAAATCCAGAAAATCACATTGTCTGATTTTTAAAGAATTTATTTGCAAATTATGGTGGAAAATAAGTATTTGGTCACCTACAAACAAGTAAGATTTCTGGCTTTCACAGACCTGTAACTTCTTTAAGAGGCTCCTCGGTCCTCCACTCGTTACCTGTATTAATGGCACCTGTGTGAACTCGTTATCAGTATAAAAGACACCTGTCCACAACCTCAAACAGTCACGCTCCAAACTCCACTATGGCCAAGACCAAAGAGCTGTCAAAGGACACCAGAAACAAAATTGTAGACCTTCACCAGGCTGGGAAGACTGAATCTGCAATAGGTCAATCTCAATGTAAGTCGCTTTGGATAAAAGCGTCTGCTAAATGACAGTAGTAGTAGTAGTAGTATAGGTAAGCAGCTTGGTGTGAAGAAATCAACTGTGGGAGCAATTATTAGAAAATGGAAGACATACAAGACCACTGATAATCTACTACTACTACTACTACTACTGTCATTTAGCAGACGCTTTTATCCAAAGCGACTTACATTGAGAGAACATACAAGCAAGAATTCAAAGAGAAGGAAAAAAATATAAGGAGGCGGACTGTTTGGAGTCCAGTTTAATTCCGACGCTGATACATCATGTTTTTT
>SSNP01000023.1:717170-761645 GCA_006937955.1 Pachypanchax playfairii
ATACAGTGGGGCAAAAAAGTATTTAGTCAGCCACCAATTGTGTAAGTTCTCCCACTTAAAAAGATCAGAGAGGCCTGTAATTTTCATCATAGGTATACCTCAACTATGAGAGACAAAATGAGGAAAAAAAATCCAGAAAATCACATTGTCTGATTTTTAAAGAATTTATTTGCAAATTATGGTGGAAAATAAGTATTTGGTCACCTACAAACAAGTAAGATTTCTGGCTTTCACAGACCTGTAACTTCTTTAAGAGGCTCCTCGGTCCTCCACTCGTTACCTGTATTAATGGCACCTGTGTGAACTCGTTATCAGTATAAAAGACACCTGTCCACAACCTCAAACAGTCACGCTCCAAACTCCACTATGGCCAAGACCAAAGAGCTGTCAAAGGACACCAGAAACAAAATTGTAGACCTTCACCAGGCTGGGAAGACTGAATCTGCAATAGGTAAGCAGCTTGGTGTGAAGAAATCAACTGTGGGAGCAATTATTAGAAAATGGAAGACATACAAGACCACTGATAATCTCCCTCGATCTGGGGCTCCACGCAAGATCTCACCCCGTGGGGTCAAAATGATCACAAGAACGGTGAGCAAAAATCCCAGAACCACACGGAGGGACCTAGTGAATGACCTGCAGAGAGCTGGGACCAAAGTAACAAAGGCTACCATCAGTAACACACTACGCCGCCAGGGACTCAAATCCTGCAGTGCCAGACGTGTCCCCCTGCTGAAGCCAGGACACGTCCAGGCCCGTCTGCGGTTTGCTAGAGAGCATTTGGATGATCCAGAAGAGGATTGGGAGAACATCATATGGTCAGATGAAACCAAAATAGAACTTTTTGGTAGAAACTCAACTTGTCGTGTTTGGAGGGGAAAGAATGCTGAGTTGGATCCAAAGAACACCATACCTACTGTAAAGCATGGGGGTGGAAACATCATGCTTTGGGGCTGTTTTTCTGCAAGGGGACCAGGACGACTGATCCGTGTAAAGGAAAGAATGAATGGGGCCATGTATCGTAAGATTTTGAGTGAAAACCTCCTTCCATCAGCAAGGGCATTGAAAATGAGACGTGGCTGGGTCTTTCAGCATGACAATGATCCCAAACACACCGCCCGGGCAACGAAGGAGTGGCTTCGTAAGAAGCATTTCAAGGTCCTGGAGTGGCCTAGCCAGTCTCCAGATCTCAACCCCATAGAAAATCTCTGGAGGGAGTTGAAAGTCCGTGTTGCCCAGCGTCAGCCCCAAAACATCACTGCTCTAGAGGAGATCTGCATGGAGGAATGGGCCAAAATACCAGCAACAGTGTGTGAAAACCTTGTGAAGACTTACAGAAAACGTTTGACCTCTGTCATTGCCAACAAAGGCTATATAACAAAGTATTGAGATTAACTTTTGTTATTGACCAAATACTTATTTTCCACCATAATTTGCAAATAAATTCTTTAAAAATCAGACAATGTGATTTTCTGGATTTTTTTTCCTCATTTTGTCTCTCATAGTTGAGGTATACCTATGATGAAAATTACAGGCCTCTCTGATCTTTTTAAGTGGGAGAACTTACACAATTGGTGGCTGACTAAATACTTTTTTGCCCCACTGTAAGTGTTTCCTAACGTTTTTTAGATATAAAATGTTTCATATTACAGGTTAATACTTAAGAAATAACCACAAAGTCCTGAAATTTGTATAAAATGGCCTCTTAGAGCAGCACAGAATGAGGCCCTTTTCTTAGTGGTATACTGTTGTTGATCAAAACGAAAGCTAAATTTGTATTAGCTTGTCTAATATCTGTGACTCTACCTCAAGTGCAGCACGTCATTGTCATGTATTTGTCTAAAAACATTAACCAATCATATTTTTCGGGCCGAATGGAATATTTGTACATTCTCTCCCGTCATATGGACCTCCGCATTTATTTGGCTTCCGGGCTCCAAATAAACGGACACATTTTACTTCAGTTCATAGTATGAGTAAAGGCAGGTGAGCAAATACTTTTGGTAATATAGTATGTAGATGGTTTAGAAGAAGCTATAATTTGTGTTAACTCATTATGATCAGCTGGACAGAAACTGTCTAAACATGATTCAGATTCTAAAGCTGCTTCACTGGACAACGAACCAGAGACAACAGTGGGAAGGACATTATAGATTTTTTCTCTGAATCTATTTTATTAGTAAAGAATGCCATGAAGGCATCACTACTGAGGGTTACAGGAATACACGGTTCAACAGAAGTAGGGTTTTTTTTATTAATCTTGCTACAGTACTAAACAGAAACCTGGGATTGTTCCTGTTCTCCTCTATGAGGGACGAGTAATACTCAGTTCTAACCCTGCGAAGGGCTCTTTTGTAAATGAGCAGACTATCTCTCCAAGGTAAATAAACTTCTTCTAGCTTAGTGGAACGCCATTTCCTTTCTAACTTTCTTGAAGTTCTTTTTAGCATATGCAGCTCTAAATTAAACCAAGGAGCACGCCTCCTCTGGCTGATTACCTTCATTTTCAGAGGAGCAACTTTATCCAATGACGTGCGCATGGAAGCTGTAAAATTATCAGTAAGATCATCAATTTGCCAGTCTGTAAAATCTTTGCAGCTGCTCTCTGTTATATTATTCTTCTGGAATGAAGATAAAGCTAATGGAATAGATTCTTTGAATTTAGTTACAGCATTTTCTGATAAACATCTACAGTAGTTAAAGTTTCTATCTGGAGCGGGGAGGTCCATCATTGTAAACTCAAAGGCTATTAAAAAATGATCAGACAAGACAGGGTTGTGAGGAAACATTATCAGCTGTTCAATCTCTACGCCATAAGTCAGAACAAGATCAAGAGTATGATGACAATAGTGAGTTGGTTTGTTTACATTCTGAGAGAAACCAACTGAATCCAAAAGATCATTAAAAGCTATATTCAAACTATCACTTTCAACATCAACATGAATATTGAAATCTCCCACTATAATGACTTTATCAGATTTCAATAATAGTTCTGATAAAAAGACTGAAAATTCAGACAAGAACTCAGAATAAGCACCTGGTGGACAATATACAACAACAAGTAAAATAGGTTCCTCTGATTTCCAATTTGGGTGAGAAATACTGAGGGTCATAGATTCAAAAGAATTATAACTAATAGCTGGTCTAGAGCTAATCACTAGACCTGACTGGAAAATAGCTGCTACTCCTCCTCCTCGACCTGTTGCTCGAGGAACATGAAGATTAAGGTAGTTAGAAGAAGTTGATGCATTATTACTAACTTGATCCTCCTGCTGCAGCCAGGTTTCCGTAAGACAAAATAGATCAATATGATGATCAGTTATCAGATCATTAACTAACAGAGATTTAGATGAAAGAGATCTAACATTCAGTGAACCACATCTAATGGTTTAAAATACAGGTTTTATATTAGTAACTGTGTTTATTTTAATCAGATTTTTATTATTTATTTTTCTAGAACTGTTTATTTAATTTAAACCGTGGTTGAGCAGACACCGTCTCTATAGGAAAGTGGGAGGGTAACAACAGAGAAGCTGCAGAGAGGTGTGTAAGACTACAACTCTGCTTCCTGGACTGGACCCTGGATTGTCACGGTTTTGGAAAAGTAATAAATTCAGCCATATTTCTAGAAAGGAGAGCTGCACCATCCAAAGTAGGATGGATGCCGTCTCTCCGAATCAGCCCAGGTTTTCCCAAAACGTCTGCCAATTATCGATAAAGCCCACGTTGTTATCGGGACACCACCTAGACAACCAGCGACGAAATGAAGACATACGACTAAACATGTCATTGTTTCTCAGATTAGGGAGGGGACCAGAGAAGATTACGGAGTCCGACATTGTTTTTGCAAAGTTACACACCGAAGTAACATTAACCTTAGTGACCTCCGATTGGGGTAACCGGGTGTCGTTACTGCCGACGTGAATAACAATCCTACAGTATTTATGCTTATCCTTAGCCAGCAGTTTCAGGTAGCCTTCTATGTCGCCCTCTCTGACCCCGGAAGGCATTTGACTATGGTCACTGGTGTATTATAAAAATAAGAGCTAAGAGAAGTTAAAACCAAAGATTCCCTTAAGACAGGAGTGCAGAACAGCTAAGAGAGTAGTGCAGGAAGTACAACAGAACAGGAAGACACACGACCAGGTTTTAGTTTTGATTTTTAAGTCTTTACTCGATTGATGGGAAGGACAGCAAAACAAATATATCCTCTGATTTCATTCCACCATCATTTTTTCTTTCTCTTTCTTTGCTGCTGTCCTCTCTCATTTCTTTCCCCTTCCTCCTGTCCTCATTATTTATCTTTAGTCTGTGCTATTGCTCTCCTCCTCTCTCCCTGCCTTCCTGCTTTCTTGTATTGATTTTCATTTATAGGTTTTCATCCTCTTCATTCCCATTTCTTTGCACTAATGGCACCTTGCAGCTTGCCTCTCACTCTGCCTCCTACTTCACCTCTCCAACACTGAATACCTTCCTCATTCTCATGCCGATCTTTTGTTATAAAATCAGATACTTTGGGACTTTGCTACACTGAGAATCCAGGCAACAGCAAAGAGCACACACAGCGGGTGAACATATCTTGGCTGCTTTATGCTATTCAAAAACCATAAAGGTCACTTTCGTTCCTTATCCATCAGTAAAAAGGAGTTTATGTGGAGCCAAAATGCTTTCAGGTCAAAAACGATGCCAGCGTGAATGAAAGATTTTTTTTTAAGTCTGTATTCAGGGCAATGTGAGAAATCACTTTATGGATGCTGATGTTGAATTTATACATATTAAAAAAAAGTGTTCAGAGTCTCTGCAGCAACATTTTAAATTCTGTGAACACAAAAAGCTGCCAGAAAGGGAGAAAATAGACAAAAGTAAACAAGACTTTTCTATACCTTGACTCAGGCACTAAACTCATTAAGAATTCCAAATATTTTAACAAAAACGTAGGCTACTCAAAAACTGTTTTGGGGGAATTATATGTTAATCTTTTTTTTTTACTTCTTTCACAAATTTTAGCTGCCTAAACTTGTCTTATATTAACTTGTTTGAAAAAATGTAGGCTTACTTTGTACAATTATTTTTTTACTTTAAAAAAATTGTGAATTTAGGTGTGAACTTCTTGTTTTTGTTCCATGTTATGCAAACCAGGTCTTTCATCAGTAATCAGCTGTGGAACCAGCTTGCACTTATAATTCATGAGGCAGACACCTTGTGTAGCTTTAAGAACAGACTTAAAACCTTCGTCTTTGACAATAGGGTTGGCTTAGGTTATCCTGAGCTTTCCCTTTTGTTATGCTGCTATAGTCTTAAGCTGGATTCATACTAGCGCAGCTCCGATGTGTCGGAGACACGCACCGCAATGATACGACATTGTATGGGCTCTCCAACCATAGATATCAACACTAGATGGATCACCCACACTGGTCGCCAATGGACTGAGATGTAGCTGAACACCGGCAATCTTACTCCGGGGTCCCGCCCCCTCTCGTAACACTGAGCCTGTACTATTTAAATGCCTCTAACTTGCTAAAGTTTTAACCGATTTTCAAACGGTTTGATTTGTTATAAACCTCAGAGACGTAGCTGTGAAATATATACAGTGGGGCAAAAAAGTATTTAGTCAGCCACCAATTGTGTAAGTTCTCCCACTTAAAAAGATCAGAGAGGCCTGTAATTTTCATCATAGGTATACCTCAACTATGAGAGACAAAATGAGGAAAAAAAATCCAGAAAATCACATTGTCTGATTTTTAAAGAATTTATTTGCAAATTATGGTGGAAAATAAGTATTTGGTCAATAACAAAAGTTAATCTCAATACTTTGTTATATAGCCTTTGTTGGCAATGACAGAGGTCAAACGTTTTCTGTAAGTCTTCACAAGGTTTTCACACACTGTTGCTGGTATTTTGGCCCATTCCTCCATGCAGATCTCGTCTAGAGCAGTGATGTTTTGGGGCTGACGCTGGGCAACACGGACTTTCAACTCCCTCCAGAGATTTTCTATGGGGTTGAGATCTGGAGACTGGCTAGGCCACTCCAGGACCTTGAAATGCTTCTTATGAAGCCACTCCTTCGTTGCCCGGGCGGTGTGTTTGGGATCATTGTCATGCTGAAAGACCCAGCCACATCTCATTTTCAAAGCCCTTTATGATGGAAGGAGGTTTTCACTCAAAATCTTACGATACATGGCCCCATTCATTCTTTCCTTTACACGGATCAGTCGTCCTGGTCCCCTTTCAGAAAAACAGCCCCAAAGCATGATGTTTCCACCCCCATGCTTTACAGTAGGTATGGTGTTCTTTGGATCCAACTCAGCATTCTTTCCCCTCCAAACACGACAAGTTGAGTTTCTACCAAAAAGTTCTATTTTGGTTTCATCATGATGTTCTCCCAATCCTCTTCTGGATCATCCAAATGCTCTCTAGCAAACCGCAGACGGGCCTGGACGTGTCCTGGCTTCAGCAGGGGGACACGTCTGGCACTGCAGGATTTGAGTCCCTGGCGGCGTAGTGTGTTACTGATGGTAGCCTTTGTTACTTTGGTCCCAGCTCTCTGCAGGTCATTCACTAGGTCCCTCCGTGTGGTTCTGGGATTTTTGCTCACCGTTCTTGTGATCATTTTGACCCCACGGGGTGAGATCTTGCGTGGAGCCCCAGATCGAGGGAGATTATCAGTGGTCTTGTATGTCTTCCATTTTCTAATAATTGCTCCCACAGTTGATTTCTTCACACCAAGCTGCTTACCTATTGCAGATTCAGTCTTCCCAGCCTGGTGAAGGTCTACAATTTTGTTTCTGGTGTCCTTTGACAGCTCTTTGGCCTTGGCCATAGTGGAGTTTGGACCGTGACTGTTTGAGGTTGTGGACAGGTGTCTTTTATACTGATAACGAGTTCACACAGGTGCCATTAATACAGGTAACGAGTGGAGGACCGAGGAGCCTCTTAAAGAAGTTACAGGTCTGTGAAAGCCAGAAATCTTACTTGTTTGTAGGTGACCAAATACTTATTTTCCACCATAATTTGCAAATAAATTCTTTAAAAATCAGACAATGTGATTTTCTGGATTTTTTTTCCTCATTTTGTCTCTCATAGTTGAGGTATACCTATGATGAAAATTACAGGCCTCTCTGATCTTTTTAAGTGGGAGAACTTACACAATTGGTGGCTGACTAAATACTTTTTTGCCCCACTTTCACTTCACTTTATCACAGCATTTCCTTATCCTGTCAATTTCCCATAGACCTAATAACATTCAATTGTTTTAATGTCAACAAAGATATGCTTATCAACCAATTATAGTCCGTAAAATTGTTAACAAGATGGTATTTTGGATTTTTTTTCTACATTTAAACACAATTACTTCCAGATCAAAACTGGAGACTAGACATCTAAAATATTATTTTTCCTTATTTATGGACTTTCTTTTGATTCTGTCATAAAAATTACTGATAAACTCTTTAAACTTTTTCGTGAAACAATGACAGACATAATCAGAACTAAAAAACTTGTGAAAGGAGATATTGTGGTTTCCAGTTCACATTCATAAGATAATATATTTGGAGAGTAGTAGCAGACAAAAATAGAAAAAAATGATCCAACAATTTATTATTATAGGTCACACACATACTTCACTTGGTGCATAAAAGACACACACACACCAATTACACTGCTGTGATTTTCCTATGGACAAAAAATTTATATATAAAGACAATTAACTAATTTATTTTTATTTGGTTTCCCTCACACTGTCATTATCTTGCTAGAACAAAGCTGCAGCTTTGAACAAATAGCCAGAGTGTGTGCTAATCTAAAGGGTAAAAAAAAAAATACTGATAACAAAAAAAAATATCCACAAAGACAGCCGTTTAGACAAAAATTAGGTTGTTGTGAAATTGTTGTTGGTTTTGTGAACTCTGTTAGAAATATAGATTGTTATCCCAACCCTGATAATTCAGAAATAGTCTAAACGGGACATATCCACACTTAGGTCGTGTTTTGAAAGCAAACCAGGTGATTTCAGCATGTGTAAGTATTTCATCTCAGGCCTGTGAATAATAGGGTTTGTAATAAAGCAAACCGTTTGCAAATCTGTGAATAATTCATCGAGTTTTGAGTATTTTTCTGAAAGCTGATCACGCAACGTCCAACCGGGCTGACAGTCAGCACCCTGGAGTAAGATGGCCGCGTTTTCGCTACACCTTCGAGTCCCGCGTCAGATATCTAGTGTTGATATCTGTGTCTCCAACTGCCTCGGATGGTCGGTTGGAGTCACGCTCTATTTTCTAACTTTCCGACAGCCGCGTCGGATGACGCACGTCTGTGATTGGTCAGCCAAACAACCCAACATCATTTCCGGCACAACGTAGCTTCCCTTTTGTAAACAGCGCGAGTGTTGACAGTCTTGAAGACAAATTTGTCCGCCGTTGGCCGTAAAGTCCCTGCTTTTTATTTATAAGGAACAGTAAGAAACCCCTCCTGCTGTCCTGGCGGAAAAATCTTTTTGCAACAGGGTTGGGGTAGTATGAACAGAGACTGGCTCTGTCAGTATGCCACCATGTGGGAGCACATTTGCCTTTACGATAGTATGAATCCAGCTTTAGACTGCCGAATGACATACTGACCACATTTCTTCACTCTGCTGTCTCTCTTTACTCTCCATGTTTGTATTGATTATTATTGCTGACATGTTTCTCTGTTTATCTTTCCAGAGACATGATGACTGGCCCAAATCCATCTGTGTTTGTCTCTGTCTCTTTCCTGTCAGCTCAGACCCCAGTCAGCTAAGGTAGAAGGCCCATCCTGAGTCGGATTCTACTAGAGGTGTCTTCCTGTTAAAAGAGAGTCGTTCCTTTCCACTCTCAACAATCATGCTTGGTCAGGATGGAGGATTGCACTGAATTAACAGTTCAACTCAGTCGACTGGTTCCTTAGAGAGGAAATGTTTTATTGCTAATTAGTTGATATTTCTGTAAAGTGCCTTGAAATGACTTTGTTATGAACTGGTGCTTTATAAATAACAGAGTGGCTACGTGCTCAACATGCCGGGCTTCTATTATTAGAATAATTGGCACGTCAAGCTGTCGTGCCTCTACAACAGGAATTAATGGTACGACATTCTGAACCAACTACGCATGCATCACTTTCCATGACTGGTTGCGCTTGCATCAATTTCCGTAAATATAAAATCGCGGTCGCACACGTGCATCATATTTTAAAATGGCGGATTGTTTACTCGAGAAGGGAGCTAAGTTTTAGAGCTTTGATAGGTTACAACAGACTGTTGAGGAATATTAGCGAAGGAAATTTGTCCAGCTATATAAAAGACACACTAGAAGCTTTGCTGCGTTCGCAAAACAAGTTCCTGGGAGGAATATCCTTGAGGCAGCCAACCAAAACTTGCAGTTTGCTGAGGTTGATTTCTGCTGCATCCATGGAGGTAACCACAGAAAATCCCGATCAAATAGGTCAAAGACCAAATCAGAAATAAGTGAATATTACATGAATATTACGTGAATATTCCATCTGTTTCTAATAATACCGGAATAGTATTAATGTATATGTATATATGTTATAAGGGCTAATCACGTGATCGTGTGAGTCAATGGAGAATCGCCGCCATTTTCAAAACAGGACTGTCTCGTGACAAACAAGAGCTTAAAAGTGCTTCAAATGTAGCCTGAGTCTTGTGCATGTTACAACTACACCAACAAACATAAGAACGTTTCTCAATGATGCACGTGTTTACTTTGTTCCAGCTTTGGTGGCCATTTTAGATACTCCACAAGGTATCAAATACTGATAAGGGAAATCCGTGTTTTATTCATTTTGGCCATTTTCTACTGTAGAAACATTGAATGGTTCTTTGTAAAAATTGCCTACTATTATTGCTTTACAACGATGGTGCTAGTCAAAAAAAAAATCAGATTCTGTATGAATTTAATTTATAAGATCTGCATTAATTTTTGTTAAGGTTGTTTCGGCAAGACTGCCCAGCACACATCAGGTTGCAGTTGACCTCAGATGCTCAGCACTCGGAAGTCAAGAGCATTGTCAAAGACCAAAACCATGCTATTTCTGAGGTATATTTATTGTAATTGTTTTAACATGCTTTGTCTATAATAGTGACTCTGTCACTTGTTATTTGTTGGAAGAACTTCAGATGAAGAATATGATATTGTGATATTCTTAGTACCAAGAAGTCTACAGACATCTTCCATGCCAGAGACACCTGGATGAGGACTCCATTGCTGATGTGGCTCATCTGCTTGAGCTACAAGCAAACATTAAACTGGTGCAGGACCACTTGTCTCAGAAGACTGGCAAAGTTGTCCTTCTGATGGATCTACACAACATCAGGTCCAAGTTTTAAGATGGTCAGTGTACCCATGACTTTCAAAACCTTGTAGAAGCCATGCTGCTGGAACCTGGTGCAACAGTTGAGGTCATCACAAATTCAAAAGAGGAACTGCAAGCCATTTATTACTAGGATGAGAAGATGAGGAGTTTTCAGAAACTGTACCCGGAACTGTTGCTGCTAAACACCACATACCGGTTGAATAACCTCAGGATGCTACTTTATGTATTGCTGGTTGTGGACAGCAATGGAGAGTCACAACCAGTAGGACAGACAATACTAAATCCAGACAATACTAAAGATTAATCACTGCCCTCACCCCGTATCCAGCCCTGAGCACAGATACATGCAGCTGGTCACCCCATATGCATACAAGTAAGTACATAACACTATTCAGTCAACATCTAAGAGAGCAAGTCGAATGTATTAAAATGCATCTCAAAATGTAATGTTATATTGCAGGTATATCGACAGGCAGATCTCCCTCTCCAGGACGTTGGGCGATATTCCTGACAGCACCACATGTGCCTCCTGCACTTGTGGGTTCAGAAAGGCAATGCAGCTTCCCTTTTGGCTAGAGCTGGGCGATATAAGATTTTTTCATATGTTTTTTTTCATTCCAGGCGATAACGATATATATCACAATATAAGCCAAATAACTATATTTGTAAGATTTAAATGTGCCGTTGCTCACAAAAAAATGTGAAATAATCAGCAGCTTGTTTTGATTTAGACATTTATTTCCCATAACAACTTCAACAGGGCAGATGTACTTAAGGAACATGAGATTTCAGTTTCAGATAAATAAAGGCAAAAATTGCAAAATACAAAAAAGGTAGCGTAAAGCGTTCAAGTTTAAAAATAGAACAAACAAAACAGACTTTTCAAATTGTCAGTTCCACTTAGAAACAAAATATTACTTCTAAAAATAAATCTTAGCTTGTTTTACAGAAGAACAGACAAAATTGACTAACTTTTGTGAATATCAAATAAACTGAGAACTAAAAGGAAATTCTCAATCTCTCCTTCTTGTATAGCTTAGATTTAGAAACAGTTTTAAAATAAAGATGCTAACAGAACATTATTTAAATCCTAGGTGCACATCCAAGGTGCAACTATATATATATATATATATATATATATAAGGCCTACAGGTTGCGGGACAGGAAGACAAGTCTATCCACTGCTTCAGGCTTTAAAGTTGCCCTGTGGCAAGTCACAATATTACCCCGTATGTAGCTCCTTCTCAACAGCCTCACGGCACGCTCTATATAGCTTTGGAAGCGCTGTCTGAGAGAAATGTTTACGTCCAGGGAGTTGGTAACGAGGATCCATTACCTTAATTAGCTGCTTGAATCCTCTATTTTCAACCGTGTTTATTGGTAGCATGTCTTTGGCCAGACAGTAGGCTATGGCATTCGTTAAGTCGCTATGTCTCTTAGGTTTTTGTCACGTGGTAAGACGCTGGAGAAAGCCGACTCAATTGACTGTTGCTGCTTTGCAGGGATTCCCCTGGTTGTTTTCGATGACAAATTATCTTTTTCAGTCAAAGATTGAGCATGCTCTAGTGGGTGGCACTGCTTCAGGTGAGAAAAAAAGGTTTGATGTATTTCCAGACTTTGTGAGAACATGCTGTTTAGCATATAGTTATATGTAAAATTTTGCAATAAACATCTTTTGTAACCACTATTAACTTGTGTAATTGTGTGATAATAAAAATAGATTTTCAAATATTTAAACTTGGCACATTTTTCTATTTATGAGAGTAACCGTTATCATTTACAATTCTCCATTTACATTTCATTTATATCATTTAGAGATCTGTCAATTATCCAACTGAAAACTAGCATCACTGTTGTGCTTTGTCCTACATCCATGGTGACAAAAAATACAAAATAAATATATATGCAAATAGACTATATTCCTAAATAGAATAGATTCTATTTCGTATAGGCTTCACACTTTAAGGCTATTGCTAGTGGATTTACCCCTTGGCGCGCAGCGCCACACTGAAAACTTTAGTCCACGCCCACCTGTTGAGTGGGCCCCACCCCAGTCTAGTATAAATAACGGTAAAACCGGGTTATCGGCTCCCAAATAGCATTTTTTATTCAGCCATTTAGGAACCAGTGAGGCCCAGCGCTTAAAGGGCTGTGCCAATACTCATAGAATCTGGGGTTATAATATGTAGCAAACGATACATTCCTAAATATTAATATTTAGGAAATGGGAATATTTCAGCTATTTGAAATAGTTCCCCCTTCTGAAACTTGACAAATGAGGAGCAAATGACTTCAAATTCACAGAATCTTTAGGATAAGAGGAATAAGTACTATATAGTAAAAAGGTTCTAGATATACAAATTTATTCTCATTTTATAAGGGGGAAGATGATATTTCAGAAACTTTGACAAATGAGGAGCAAATGTCTTCAAATTCAAATTATTAATTCACATTATCTGCATTTTTTTAAGAAATGGGAGAGTCATAGAAAAAACAACACATTTTGGCACGATATACTGTAAATGACATTTCGCCGAGTAAACATTTTGCGAGCTGAAGGATCCACCTCCATTACTGCTGTGCGCGCTCCCAACATAGGTGAACATAATAGGCTATTTCAGGGGATCAGAATTTCACACAAGACCCAGCAAAACAATACAGGGATAGCATACCTCTAACTTGCGTTTTGTTCATCCAGCAATCTGACGTTTAAACAGCATGAGACAACACGGTACAGGGGTGATAGCGGACCATTAACTTGCGCTTTATTAGTCCGGCAATCTCGCGTGTCAACAGCGGTGAGCTAAATGGCTGGCATGACGGACGCATTGCCACTGCCTATAAATAAATAAACTTAAACTTATTGCTCTCACCTGTGTGGTTCTATGGATCAGTGTCTGCTCCTTGCCTCTGCCTTATTTAACTGGCACAATAGCGTGCCTGCTTTATTTTGAACCTAGTTCCTGTTCTTATACTGATTGATCATAGAGTGTACCAACCCTGGATTCCCTTTTGTGCCTGACCTGCCTTAGATTTATCCTACTGTGTTTTGTAATCACCTTCTGTTTGGACCAAGCACAGTGGATTTTTGTAGGTTGATGTGATCAGCTTTGATTAACAACTGAACACAAATCTAATAAACCAAACTAAACCTAACTGAGCTCAAAGGCTCATAGAGGTACAGACACACTATTATTTATTTGGATTCTGGTTTTGGATTGTGGATTAAGGTTTTACTGATGAAGGAGATTATTCTTTGTTTGAGTAAAGAAGAGGATTCTTTTGTTTTGACTTGGATCATAAATGGATTACGCTGTCTCCCTCTGTCCCTTAAGAGTGACATCATTATCGTCTCACATACCAGTGCTCGCTGTTGTGTTTCTCTCCCACTCACCTGCTCCCACAGAGTTTTCAGTTCCTGCTTTCTCCCGACCTGGATTCTGTGGAAAGAAAGACAGTAATACTTACCACTCCCATTTTTGGTGGTATCATCCCTGCCAGCTTTGATACTTGTCTCCTATTCATCACTCTCCACCTGCAAGGGCAACAGTTCAACCACTAGTTCACGCAATAACAGTCAGTTACCATCATTCCAAGTACTCACCTCCTCTTTCACTGAAGAGGAACAAGCCATATTTGCCAGAGTGTTGCTGCTATCTGAGTCTTATTATTCCACTACTGTTTTCAATAAACCTTTTAAACCAGCTTTATCGTGCCCTTGTGCAAATGAGTCTAGCCTAAACATAAACTGATCTGTCAATATCAACAATTTAATTAAAAATATATGCTCCACAGATCACAGGACTGTGGAGCATTTTTTTTTAATTCATTAATGCCGTTTGTTATATGCATATAATTTTATAGGATATCACAAGTAACAAAAGGAACATTGTGCAGTCAGAGAGATGGCTTTCTGATTGTTTGGAAACTGGAAAGTTTGTTTGTTTTGACTTTCTAGCCAACTAGGAGGACGACAAGGAAGGATTATCAGTGGAGCAAAAAATGTCAACTCTGTAGAACGATGAGGAGATGGCAGCTTCAGAAATGTATGTGCTGCCTCTTTCACTCCCTACTCAAACACACTAATATGTATGGTGATTATCAATTGACCTTTCGCCGAGCCCCACCCCCTTAGTTTCTATTACTATGCCCAACAAACAAATGGTCAAATACAACCAGCGCAACAGATTTCCATGACGGAAAGAGGTAGATCTTATTGGAAGAAGTCAGCAAGCTTTCAATGAGATCACGTTTAAATATCACAAAAATGGTAAATTAGCATTTGTGTGGGCTGCACACGTCCTGGTTGGACATCCATAACAAACAGGAATAACTGTGCTTTCAGTAACTGGTTGTTTCACAAAAAATGTGCTCGTGTGGTACTTTTCTTCAGACAGTGACATTTTTTGGAGCAATACCTCCGCGATATCCTCCAGATCAAGGCAGAAGGGGTTACAGTATGCAGGGGAGGGGTATATTCAGAATAAAGAGATACGCAATGAAGGAGATACAACCGCTATTAAGGTTATTGCTTACATCGGCCGGTCTCAAGCTAAATCTCAGAGGTAGGTTTTCCATTCATAAAAAGCTACATGAAAGATAAAAACAATATTATTTATTTAATATTATTTTTGCTTGTTAAGGCTCTGTGTTGGACTTTGTTGTAAACTGACGAATAAAAAAGTGGGGGACACTACACCCAACACAACGGCAGCTAATATAGCTAGCATTATTATTAAAGGGATTGTTAAACTTAGCTTATAGAGTAGCTTAACATTCTGGCAATAATATCCATGGTTATCATAACTTTGGTCCAATTTGTGTTCTTGCCTCTAGTTAGTAGATCTAGACAACAAGTTAAGTAGTTAGCTGTCTTTCCTTTGAGCAGACATATTCATGCTTTGTAATGTCTGACACATTTAACTGGGAGGGGGGCTGTCCACACTGTTTAATCCATTGTAGGCACCGCTCACGTTGTGTTTTCGGCTTTGGGAATGGAAGGAACACAACTCCTCCAGACAACCTATAGGGATATTTAGTGTCTGATTTACAAATACAGTGGTCGACGGTTATATGCACGACCTCGGTACCCAGCAGTTTTGTGCATATAAGCGTTGTGTGTAATTATCCGTTGGTGGTCATTTGGTGGACTGTAAACACGGGTAGCAGTGTTTGGCATTAATATCAGATAATTGGAAATGATTAATAACACAATTACAATGTATTAGGAGACTAAAACTCTCAAACAGACGGAGTTATATACTTGTACAGTGGATCAACTATGACACTAAGTAATCAGATCCGCCAGATACGCGCGCACATGGTTGCGACGGTAACGGCACAGATTAAGTTACAGTTAGTAACAGAACAGAACGGTTTTCTATATCGGATATTAAGAACTCGTGATCGGGCACTAAACACTAGAACAAATGTTACACTATTTCACACTGAAGACGGTGATTATTTTCTGGCGACCGTCTGACAGCTTCAGGGAGACGCACCACGCCAGACACACGTGCGTAAATGCCAGAGCAGTCTAGTTCCACACACCAAACAGCAACGGTGGTTGTGAGAACACCAGCGGAGGTGTACAGTCAAGTACCTAGTGAGAAACAACAAGATTTAGTGAAATTCATGTATGTTACCTCCAAATGTTTTGTGCATATAAGTGTCGGAGCTGTGCATATAAGTGTATGGATTCTCTATGACACAGAAACGTGCCCAGCAGTTTTTGTGTTGTGTATAAGCATTGTGCATATAACCGTTTACCACTGTAACATGGGCGCACCACTTCACCATCTTGCTTGGAGTCAATGTTTGTTGGATGTACATAGTAATGGTTGCTAATGATGTGTGTTTGGACAATAGCCGCTTTTGGAGAGGGGCCGCCAAAATATCAACTGACCCCACTGATAGTTAAGAAAGTAAACAGACTTATTTTATAGGTTAAACTTAAACATAGAAAGCTCTGCTGTTTTGTGTTTTCTTAGGTTTATTCTTAAAAATGCATGGCTAGAAATCTTTTAGCACGTTTTACATAAGTTCATTTAGAACTTCAAACCTCTTAGCTTATTGTGAGCTTTGCCATTGACTCATTATAGAGAATCATCTCTTTACTGCTGAGATTTGCCCTGAAAATAGCACCATCTAAGAGGCCAGCACAATCGCATTCCCACTTTACCCTTTGCCCCCTGCAGGTTCTCACCTCCAACACTACTTTGCTGTTTTCCTCTTACTGAATGGAAAAATCAGAAACTGTCCAGGAAAACAGGGGTCTCTGTCCTGTGGCCTGGCATTACCAGGACTCCTATTAGCCTCTGCAATAATTCTAAGACACATGCACACACATATGAACAATGGCACATCTATTACACATCATTGCATTCTCACATTTTGAAGGATGCACACACAAACACACGTGCACACACACACAGTCTGTACAAAAGCATTGATTTGCCCCCTCTCTCTCTTTACAGAAAAACACTGCCAATCATCACCAGGCTGTAATTTTATGGCACAACAAAATGAAAGGGTAATTTTAGTGGATAGTGAAGGAAAGGCACAATCTGAGATAAAGGGACAAAGTTTGATGTCTGAAAGCCTAGTGATGATGATAGCAGCCATGTGAAAGAGAAAGGCCATTTGACGAGGCTGACAGCCTCACACCTTGCTACCCAGCTCCAAACAGAAAAACGGGCACTAAAGGACTGCAATTTAGATAGTTTACTGGCCATTGTCAAAACACGAGTGCATTTTGTGAAGGGTTTAACGGGTTTAAAGTCACTCGGGAGGACCCCCCACAATCTTCTACTCATTATTTCCCACTGCTGGCTGCTGTTTCTTGTATTTTTAACCTTCTCATGCTCCCTGGAATAAACCTAAAATATGGGCATTTGGGACTGAGGCCATGATTTTCAACCAGAAAAAAGGTAGAATGTCCCCTTCTGATTGATAGTGAGTATTTGCCTTAAGTGTAGGTATTTAAATATCTAGGTAATAATAATAATATAGGAGTTTCTGTTGTCGTTATATTGTTTGGAGAGATGGTTTTACGGTGAGGTAAGAATTTGTGCTGTGTTTATGTTTGCACTGAGATGTTATTACATGTTCTACAATAGAGTGGAGAGTTTGAGGCAACCTATTTTCTATTTAGATAAAAACAGTTAAACCAGGTATTAATATTTTAATGTGGAATATCAACGGTTGTAGTACATCAGTGAAAAGGAAGAAAGTTCTCAGTTATCTTAAGGCCCATAATACAGATATAGCATTCATACAAGAAAAACACTAAATGAAACAGAAGCCTTAAAAATGAAACGATTGTGGGTGGGGAAAGTGTTTTATAACTCAGTATCAAGCAAAAGTAGACGAGTTATGATATTTATCAATAAGAAACTTAATTTTGTATTTTTGCAAGAATACAAAGATACAGAGGGACGGATAATGTCTTCAAGTGCTTGTAAATGGTGTTAAAGTAGTATTATGCAATATACAGTATATGCACCAAATAGGGAAGACACAAATTTTACTACTAATATTGTTAAGATCCTGGGTGAGTTTAAAGATCAGATTGTGGTGGGAGGAGACTAATCAGGTTTCAGATTATTATATAGACAGGAGTGGAACAAATCTCAATTATAATTATTATAATTAGGGTGTTTTAAGCTCCGGCTTGTTTACATCAGCCATGACTTCTGCTAGAGGGAAAAAAAAACCTCAGGCGGGAATCCGGTGCTGACAACAAACTTCCAGTCCACCACTGCAGATACTCCGCAGGCAAAACAAGCCGGATCGGTGAACATCTGCATCATACCAACAGCCCAGTACCGAAACGGTTTGTATAAGTGCGTGTTCTGTTACACCCCTCTGCTCATTTACTTCAATTTGTTTGTGCGGTTCCGCTGTGCATCACAAACTCACCTGGAAACTTACTTCTAGTGCGCTTAATATCACACTAAAAATAAATGTATGAACCGAAAATCAAATCAAATCAAAAATACTTTATTAATCCCCAAAGGGAGATTAAGTGTTGTTGTAGCTCAGTTCTTTTTCAGGGAGCCATTATAGAGGGTTCTAGCTGTTGACAGGAAGGATCTCCTGTAGCGGTCTGTGCTGCAGCAGATTATGAAGAATCTTCTGGCTGAAGACACTCTGTTGTTGAGTTACTGTGTTCTGAAGAGGATGATGAGGGATTTCCATCATGTTCTTCATCCTCCTTTGGACAATAAACTCAAGAGACTCCAGTTCAGTCTCCAGGACAGAATCAGTCCTCCTTATCAGTCTGTTCAGCCTCTTCATGTCACTTGCTCTGAAGCTCCGCCCCAACAGGTGACTGCAGGTGTGATCAGCTGACAAACTCCTCTTCTTTTGCTGCTCCTCTTCAAATCTCTGTCTGCTCGTATTGTTTGAAAGCCAGGCAGAGACACGCTGGAGTCCAGGATGTTCCTTTAGCCATGTCTCAGTAAAACACATGATGCTGCATTCCCGATACTCTGGCTGGGTCTTCAACAGAGTTTCAAGTGTATCCATTTTGTTAGCAAAGAGATCTCATATTTGTCAATATGACTGATGGAAGTAAAGGTTTAAATTTCCTCTTTCTCTCTCTTCACTTTGCTCCTGCTCTGCGTCCACTTCTTCTTCTTTTGAGTTCATCAGGGATCCAGAGTTTCAATTTGAGGATTATTTCAGCCTTAGAAATGTCAGTTAGTTGCTCTTTCTTGTAAACAAGTCTCTCGTTGCCATGGTTACACATCATAACAAGTGGCAAAAAAGTGACAAATCAAGCAAAAAACTCAATCAGCACAGCACCCAAATAAGAAGAAATGTATTTAGAAAATATTTCCAGAAGAAAAAAACTAGCAAGAAATATTCAAAAAGAACAAAAAAAATGCTAGCAAGTGCTAGCAAAATCACAGAGCTACTCCAACAAGCTGCCACCAGTTTTAGCGCTATTCTGGAAATGAACTGAAACGGTACACAAGTGGACCGAACCGAACGGTTCAATATATTCCCGTGAACAGTTACACTCCTAGTTATAGAAGTAAAAATAAATCAGCAACAACTATTTTTAAGGAAGAAATGGTGTTGGAGAGTAATACACCCTCTGGAGAGAGAATAAACATTTTATTCACACTCTCATAAAAGTTACTCCTGAATAAATTATTTTTTTATTTTCTAGTTTATGTGTGCACTGAAAAAAATGCTCATTTCAAAAGTACAAGATATTTTCCCTTGAAATAAGTGAAAAATCTGCCAATCATTCCGCCTCTCGTTGTGAACGATCGCTCTTCCAGCTGCTCTCTTATCTGTCGCCCTCCCCCACTGTTCCTGCTTTTTTTTCTCGTCTTCTGTGTTTTTCTGTACTGGCTGCTACGAACTGAAAATTAGAAAATGGATCTGGTTTCGTGGTCACTCAACGCACTGGACAAGTCTTTTCAAACTTAAGGCTGAAAAAGGGGGCGCCATCATGCCCGGAGTCGACCTTTTCAGCTGGGTTTACCATGGATTTCTGGGGAGAGTGGAAGATGGTATGCCTGTCTGTTCTGGCGGTCGAGGATGTGGAGGATGTGTACATATTTGGATTATTGATCATGGGTTACCTGCTGATCAGCGTTGGTGTTTACCTGATGTATCTACAAATTCTAAAGTTATGAATTGGATGGGCTGCATCTGGCAACACTTGGACTAAAAGATTCGGAAACCTGGATCGCAAATTGGATGCGGTCTTAGTGCAGTACCACTATCAGCTGGCTGTGATTCTCGAACAGGACTAGGAGGTCCAGGAGCGGGATTGTAAGCTGGTTTATGGGGTCCTGGAGCTGAACCGTAAACTGGGTGCGCTGCTGGATCTCATTGGCAGGATTGGTGCCACCTTGGAGAAGTTGCAGTTTCAGCTCAGAGTGGAGAAGTGATTGATTATTGGCTGTGGTACTATGCAATTTGGCCTAAATCGGATGATTTAGACTTTTTTTTCCCACAACAGTGCACCATATGGACAATGAGAAGCTGTTGAATTATTCAGCTTCGACCTAATCTCTGTTATCTCGTTTCAGATGGCCTCAAGGCCAAAACACTAAATTCCTCCTGGAGCAGTGAGCACCGAGACACACAGCCCCCTCCCTACTCGTGTCTACTGGGCGCCAAAAGACTGTGGAAAGACATAACATCTGCGTTGAGCCAGAAATCAGAGATTGTGTCCTTGATAACTCTCCGCACACACTTACATACACTGGTTGCACTCGCATCAACAAGATACTTCTCAATATGTTTCGGGATTCCCCTCCTGTAGGAGGTTTTTATTGCTTACATCCAGCGCCCCTCGTTGGGACACTGGGTGCAGGGAAACTTTTTCTCCTCCCTCTGACCTAAGGTAGTCTTATTCATCTGTTTTTTTTTTTCTAACACATAGGTTGATGCATATGTATGTACTATGTATTCTCCTGTGTGATCTTGGCCGGCCTGGGCAACATGCACCGGGTACACTGTGACCCTCGGCAGCTTGGAAAGTGAATGTCAAGCTGTTCTCTGTATCTCCATGTAATTTCCCCCATGGGACAATAGAGGCATTTCAAATTCACTTGACAAGATTTCTTTAAAGACAGTATTTTAATCCTTTCAAGATCTTGAAACTAGCTGGAAAAACTCATTTTCATCTATATTTAACTGGTATTGTGAAGTTTTGTGTCTCATGATGAGTTTGTAGTCCTCAAAACTAGTACTTTTAGGGTTCATTCACACCAGCCCTGTTTACTCTGCTTGAATCGAACTCTAGTTCGTTTGCACAGAAAGTCCGGTTCGTTTGGGGACGTGTGAATGGGCAACTGAAC
This sequence comes from Pachypanchax playfairii, assembly GCA_006937955.1. NCBI lineage: Eukaryota > Metazoa > Chordata > Actinopteri > Cyprinodontiformes > Aplocheilidae > Pachypanchax > Pachypanchax playfairii. Next base: position 738,344 of record SSNP01000023.1, read on the forward strand.
TCTGATTTGGACCAAATAATCGAACTCTAGTCTGCCTAAAAACGTAGGTCTCGGTTCGATTGAAACAAACTCTGGTGCGGTTCGATTGCAAGTGTGAACGCGACCGCACCAAAAGCAAGAAGTGGACTATATTGTGTAGCCGTCTCAGCCGCCTTGTGTAGTTCTCTGTCTTGTTATCTGCTCAGTCTGAGTCCAGTGCTGCAGAATATTGATCTGGTACATTCACCAAACATAAAAGATCCCAAAACCACCAGAATCTGCTGCTAGTCCATGTTTGTTTATGTTTCACTCTCCCGCGGCAGTGCCAGGAAGTGCAGTAACAAGTAGTGAAGAAACTCTACAGCGCCACCACAGGCGGGGGTGTAACATGCTCCTAAGGTTAATTGGTTCGATTCATAGAGTGCAGTGTGAATCCAAACTGCACCAACTAAAAACAGCAACAATGTTGCAATTTTGGTCCCCAATCGAAACAAGTCCACTGGACTATCAGGTGTGAATACAGCCTTAACCTCAAAAGTAGAATTTTCTTTTAAACCTTCCAACATCATCCTCTTCATTTCAAGTGTATATAACTTGTATTCAGTTCCAAAAATGTAGAGCTGTCCTAGATTTAAGTGCAACAACTGACTTGAAATTAGGTTAGAAATTGGTATTTTAAAACTAAATTGATTTAAGCTAGCATTCGTGTACTAGTATTAGGTATTGTTTTTAGTCATAATTCAACAATTCTAGTGCATTAATCTTTCTGTAAGCCAAATGTACTAATACTGTTCTAGATTCAAAGCATTTACATTCTGCTTAGAAGACAAAAAAGAAAACTGTGGACTTGCAAATGAATGAGTTTATTGATGAAGCAGAACCGAAAAGGACTTTAACACGCCTTTAAAGTTTTTGTATTGCACAGGCACAGTCAAACAAACTGCTAAGCACACCAAAACTGCTCAACCTGTGATATTTGTTATTAATAGAAAGTGTTTTTACCATTGAAATTACAGCTACATTAACATGTAACCACATTTGTCAAACAACATTAGCTACGTTTACATGGGCACATTTAATCGGAATAAACGCCCAATCGGAAAAAAATACGTCATGTAAACATGTCAATCAGAATGTTTTGATCCGATACAGCCTGATCAGAATGAAATTTACTTCCGATGGAGAGGGGTGGTTTTGTCCGATCTTCATTCGGATAGACGTGCATGTATACACCCATTCGGAAAGAAAGGGTGAAAAAAGCTCACTGCGCATGCGTACAACTTCAGCGTGACGTCTTTCCGCTTTCGCAGACCCCAAGTAGAAAACATAGCGGGAAGTAAACAGAAGTGGTCTGCTGGCGCAGTCATCCTGTCATCCTGCTCTCCTCTCCTGTGGCGGAGGAGCAGTAGCAATATGTATTCTGCCTCTAGCTTGGTGAATGCAACCAGTAAAAACCCAAACATAAAGGTAATCACCCGCAGAAGGTTCATATTGGGGATAACGTGTCAGCTCGAGCACGCGATGGGGCGGGAAAGACGTGCAGAAAGGACGGAGTTTGTTTACTTTTTTTTTCTTCCCCCGGAAAGACAACTCGCTGTGCGTATGCTCAATTCATTTAACCTGATAGAGTGCTTGGTGCATGTGTACTCATGGCATGATCAGATCATTTCAGTTAGTGTCCATGTAAACAGGGATTTGGGAATTCCGATCGACCAAGATTTTAATCAGATTGTGGAAATTTGGCGCATGTAAACGTAGCTATTGTAACATTATCATTAACTTATTCATTGCCAGCCACTTTCAGATTTCACATCCCCCTCAGTGCCAGATATTTAACATATTCAGCACGGAGATTAGTCTTTCTTGTTTCAAAAGCAAAAAAAATATCTTTCTACCACATTCTCCTATTTAGTAATCTGCAGTATAAAAGAGCAACTTTTATGAAAATCCACACGTTTCAGGACTAAAAGCCAAGATAAAGAGCGTTTTATGTAAAAAGTTTTTCAAGCAGTTCTGTGACTTTGATGTAAATATTTCATGTTTCAATGATTCATACAACATCTGAACTATGTTTTACTACTATGAAAATGAAAAAAACAACACTAAAAAAGTACTTTTGATGTCTAAAAAGAGTCATTTATAGACAATTTCAACATCTGAATAAAATATAATAAAAAAGCAGCAAATTTCTGATTCAGATACCCTGTGTGTGTGTGTGTTTGTACGTGTGTGCACGCATGTGTAGGCGTGATTGCGCGATTCAGTCAGTTCGTCCGTCCCCCCAGCCATTGGTTCGTATATCAACACTTACTTTGTTTTATGCAGTGAATCATTCTTTATTTTGCTCCCTGCTAACTTCAGAAGATCCTAACAGGACATACTGGTCGGATAAATCCACCTCATCTTCACTAGAATCACCAGAAGAACCTCAACGTCTGGCTGAAGACATCAGTCCGAAAATGACGAGCTGAAACAAAAACCGCGCCACCTTTGACACAATACTCATTCCTGGTAGATCCGACCATCATGGTGGAGGGATTTTATCCATGTAATGAACTCCACCACCTTCTCAATTCCATAAATTCTATACTAGTTTGTAATAACTCTGAACGAGATCACGTACCAGCCGCTTCACAGGCTCTGAATCTCCCTTCCGCATTCACCTTGTGTCTTGTCCTGAGTGTCTGGTTCCTTCCCTGCTCCACACAGCTTATAACACGGTAAATAATAAGAGATCTCACCCAGAGAAGTGTACCACTGCCCTCTCCTGGATCATATGACTAATTACAGCCTGTAATGAGCTCAAATTCAGTGAGCAGCTGCCCCAGAATGCTTTGCAGGATTTCAGCCAATAAAAGCTGTAGAGACGTCAAGACGTCTATGGCACTGAACGTTTGGATTCAGTTTGACGTCTATAGACGTCTATGGCACTGAATGAGTTAAGGATGCACGATACTGGATTTTTCATCAATTCGATATTTTACAGTTGTATCCAATGAAGCGATTCTCATTCTTCTGTTAAAGAGACCCTTCAATTAAAAATGTTTTTTCTGAGGTTTCTGCTGAATATTTTAGTTCCACGTGTGTTCTTACCTTCATAGTGGGTGTGAAAACAGGTCAACAACCATTTCTTTTTCAGTTTTTATCTCTCAAACTACGCAGGTGGCAATAAAATCCGAGTTTGAACGGTCTGTATCTGTTTCATCACAACTCCTTTGCTCGTTAGTATTCAGCAGCTCCCGCTATTGAAACCTAGTATGCTGCTGGCTAAAAACTGTAGCCTAAGACGTAGCAAACCAGAAGACACGACGCCTGATGTTGCCATGTGCAGCAGGGCAGGAAACAGTATACTTTGCTCTCATAGGCAAGTTTGTTAGCCAATCTGAGTCCAAATTCGAATAATGAATATTAATGAGTTGCTGCCTAAGCCAGCTGAATTTTGACGCAGATGGATTGAAATGTCTGTTAATGGGGCAACTATTAATAAGGTATTAATGGGGCGGTTGTGGCTCAGTGGGTAAAGCGGTCGTCTCCCAATCGGAAGGTTGGTGGATGGATACCGGCCTCCGCCACCACATGTCAAAGTGTCCTTGGGCAAGACACTGAACCCATCAGACTGTGTGAGTGCTAGCCCCCACCCTCTCCCCCTGGCCCACACATCGGCCTGTGTGAATGGGTAAATGTAAAACTTGTATTGTGAAAGCACTTTGAGTGGTCTAAATGACTATGTTTTAGAGATGAAAAAGCAGAAAAACACCTTTATCAAGCTCCGGAGCAACCTGCAGACCTGCCAACCTGCACGCATTTTGCGTAGCAAGTACGCATTTGGCATCTAAATACGCCAAGTGTATCTGTCTGCAGCCTGCAAGACAGTGGGCGTGTCGTGTAGTGGGCGTGTTGTGTAGTGGGCGTGTCGTGTAGTGACATCACTACACGACATGCCCACTACACGACACGCCGTGGTTTCTTTAAGGTATATGAGCCCAAGTAGCTAGTAATGCAATTTGCGCTTTCTTTACCTACAATGAATATATTAAAAAGCGTACAAACGTTGATATTCTTTGATGCTGCTACGAGAAAATACATGAAAATTAATGAGCAAAATAATAATGAATCATGTCGGCCGCTGTTATGTGTGATGGCAGTAATTTTATTCAGCCTTAATATAATGGGGAATTCATTTGTGAAATCATTCTGTAACCTGAGTTTAGAATGGAAAGTACTTAGATGTGGTGTGCCTCTCCTCAAGCTCAGTAGCTTTCCCTCTTACCTGTAACACCTCCTGGCATTTGTTTGGAAGTCTGATTTCTTTATTCCACACACCACCACACATGCACTCACATCACTGATCAGACACAACATAACTTTGTGTGCATCTCCCTCCTTTTAACCGTTAAATACTTTTCTTTTTGGTCTGTCAAATGTGTTTCTAGTGAAGAAGATCTTAAACCATTAATTTTTAATCTGGTACTTGATGTACATGTTTTTTTTATGAATTTAATGTCATGTGAATGGCTCTGTGAAATGTACAGTAGAAACTGAATATGTTCCTGCATAAAAAAAAGAGAAACATTTCAAAGCTTCCAACATTTTATTTTTTGCCGTCTATAGCCTTACAGTCTGTATACGGTTCGCCATTCTTCTATCTTCTTCGATGACCTAACTTCCTGTTTTATTTCGGCAGTCTCGCGTGGTTTACCATGATTTCCGCTTCTGTAGCGGGCGTGTCGTGTAGTGACGTCACTACATGACACGCCCACTACAAGACACGCCTCCGTCTTGCAGGCCGCAGGCAGACCCTCCTCAAATACGCGGGTACGACTCACCCCTCTAAACTATGCTAAAAGCTGCGCACATGTGAGTTCTGTAAAAAAAAAATGCTGGAGTGTTGATAAGAAGTTTCAGCCAATCATCGCAGAAAAAACAAAGTCTGCGTGTCACTTTATCAGTGATCAGCGCACAGCAGCACTGATCAGTGTGCGCACAGCAGCGCACAACAGTGGATCACTAATCAATACATGTATTAACAGAGAAGGGAGGGCAAAAAGAAGTAGTCTATAATAATATATAATATATACTGTATAATATACACTCACCGGCCACTTTATTAGGTACACCATGCTAGTAACGGGTTGGACCCCCTTTTGCCTTCAGAACTGCCTCAATTCTTCGTGGCATAGATTCAACAAGGTGCTGGAAGCATTCCTCAGAGAGTTTGGTCCAAATTGACATGATAGCATCACACAGTTGGCGCAGATTTGTCGGCTGCACATCCATGATGCGAATCTCCCTGTTCCACCACATCCCAAAGATGCTCTATTGGATTGAGATCTGGTGACTGTGGAGGCCATTTGAGTACAGTGAACTCATTGTCATGTTCAAGAAACCAGTCCAAGATGATTCCAGCTTTATGACATGGCGCATTATCCTGCTGAAAGTAGCCATCAGAAGTTGGGTACATTGTGGTCATGAAGGGATGGACATGGTCAGCAACAATACTCAGGTAGGCTGTGGCGTTGTAACGATGCTCAATTGGTACCAAGGGGCCCAAAGAGTGCCAAGAAAATATTCCCCACACCATTACACCACCACCACCAGCCTGAACCGTTGATACAAGGCAGGATGGATCCATGCTTTCATGTTGTTGACGCCAAAATCTGACCCTACCATCCGAATGTCGCAGCAGAAATCGAGACTCATCAGACCAAGCAACGTTTTTCCAATCTTCTATTGTCCAATTTCGATGAGCTTGTGCAAATTGTAGCCTCAGTTTCCTGTTCTTAGCTGGAAGGAGTGGCACCCGGCGTGGTCTTCTGCTGCTGTAGCCCATCTGCCTCAAAGTTCAACGTACTGTGCGTTCAGAGATGCTCTTCTGCCTACCTTGGTTGTAACGAGTGGTTATTTGAGTCACTATTACCTTTCTATCAGCTCGAACCAGTCTGAGCATTCTCCTCTGATCTCTGGCATCAACAAGGCATTTCCGCCCACAGAACTGCCGCTCACTGGATATTTTTTCTTTTTCAGACCATTCTCTGTAAACCCTAGAGATGGTTGTGCGTGAAAATCCCAGTAGATTAGCAGTTTCTGAAATACTCAGACCAGCCATTCTGGCACCAACAACCCTGCCACGTTCAAAGTCACTCAAATCACCTTTCTTCCCCATACTGATGCTCGGTTTGAACTGCAGGAGATTGTCTTGACCATGTGTACATGCCTAAATGCACTGAGTTGCCGCCATGTGATTGGCTGATTAGAAATTAAGTGTTAACGAGCAGTTGGACAGGTGTACCTAATAAAGTGGCCGGTGAGTGTAGATCCTCTGATGGCTACTTCCAGCGGGATAATGCACCATGTCATGAAGCTCAAATCATTTCAAACTGGTTTCTTGAACATGACGATGAGTTCACTGTACAACAGTCGCCCCCACAGTCACCAGATCTCAACCCGATAGAGCATCTTTGGGATGTGGTGGAATGGGAGCTTCATGTCCTGGATGTGCATCCTACAAATCTCCATCAACTGCAAGATGCTATCCTATCAATATGGGCCAACATTTCGAAAGAATGCTTTCAGCACTTTGTTGAATCAATGCCACTACACAAGTTTTTTTTAGGATTATTCGTATCTGCGCTAAAATAATCCTCATTGGGTAGCAACAACGACCGTCTTCACTCCTAATGCTCTGTGATTGGCCAGTCTTTATTATTTTATTTATTATTACTGAATACACAGAAAATATATTTTTTTTTATTGCCACCTGGTTATTTTTTTTAAGGAAAACTTACCCCCCTCCCCGAATACAGTCTGAGTTTTAAAAGATAACATGATAATGGGAGTGACTGGCAGTCTAAGGGGGTGTGGCATTCTTTGCTGTGACTGACATGTCACTCTGACTGACACATGCGCCAGAAAAGGACAGATGAAATGGAGGAATATGTAGACGAGACGAGCAGCTGTGATCCGTATCGTTTCGAGCTGATAGTTCGCTATGCAGCGGCTTGGCGGGATAGAATGGGGCTCTTCTCTACTAGTACATTGTTGTTAGCTACGCTATTAGCCTCACTTACATCGTGTGACCCTGCAAACAGGTGCAGCTGTGCGCGACTGCACTACCGTTTCAAGCCGATGGTCCGTACTTCAGCGGCTTCAGCATCTTAGAACTCTTATTGTGTCTAAAGTTTTGATTATATCCTTTACTGGCATACATCATTGGAATCACAAGACTTTTAGCTTTCTAACGATGTATAACATGTTTAGGGATGGATCCTAGGGATGCACCGAAATTTCGGCCACCAAAAATCTTTGGCCGAAAATGACCCAAAAGAACATTTTCGGTTTTCAGCCGAAAGATCTAAATCACAGAAACAACACGGCCGAAAACACGTGACTTCGTGTTTGAACCGTGCCACCATGAAAAGGGCTGCAGAAGTCAGTTTTGGGGATATAAATAAATACTTTCAGTGCCATCTGTAGGGATGGGTATTAAATTAGCCCCAGGGCTGATTCTGATGGTCCACCCGGACCGATAAGCTTCAGCCCTATCGGTCCTCTTAAGGGTAAATTAACGTCGTATTAATCTTTTGCAGGAGAAATAAACACAAGCCAAACACCGTATTGGCAGCCCCGTCCTCCTTAACAAGCACACATACACCGTGGGGAGGGGAGACAGCAGCGCACTCCTGTGTTTGCCTCATGCTCTCACCAGCAGCTCCGCTCACCAGCAGTTACACGCAGGTACGATGACAGAGCGAACAAAAAGATCCAAAATTTGGCTTCATTTTACAAAAATAGATGCCCACAATACACGCTGTCACAAACGCAAAAAAAGCTTTGCTTGCAAAGGCGGGAACATGAGTAATTTAATAATAATAATAATAATACATTTTGTTTATTAAGCGCCTTTCAGGACATGGTTCGGTGGTTAGAGCGGTCGTCCTCCAACTTGAAGGTTGGTGGATCGATCCCTTATTTTTCCAAATTTGTCGATACGTCAGGTGACTGCCAGCTCCAATCAGCAGGTTCCCACGTCAGTAATCCAAATAAATACGTCCTCCACTGACAGAGCATGGGTCAAGTCTGAGCATGGTGGCTCCCCCTTCATGAGCCTCAATTGTAGTAAAAAAGTTTTCCAATGTGTAAGTCACCACGATACCAGATCCATAATTTCATATTCAGGTGGGAGACTCAGAGACGCACAAAAGCAGGGAAAAATGGGGGGTGGGGGCAAAGCAGAAAGCGTGTGCCTCACCAAGAGAAGACCAAACAGCTCGCTAAAATAGACCTAAAAACAAACAGAGAGACGCACAGTGTTTGACTGAGTTGACTGGGGAAGTTATGTTTGATGTTTTTTATTTGAATACCTGCATGCAGACCCAGTGCATTCAAGCAATGTTTAAGAATGTAGGACATTTAAAACTTCTACCAAAACACTGAAAATGATACCATAAACCACAAATTTCTGTTTAATGGGGTTTCTCATGCGATGCATACAAAATACTGTATATCATGGCTTTAATGCCAACATCCAAAAATCCTTGATGTCAGACAACAGTGAGTTATGATTGATGGTAAGTGCTTTATTAGTGTTGCTCATAAAAAACTCTTGTAGCAAGCTCAATTGATTGTGTACAGTCGCACTTTTATTTACTGTGCAGCAAAATTAGCTCTGTCTGATAAGTTTTGGTTTTTGTTTTCTTTCAGGATTGTTGCACCCAATGAGTTTATATTAGTAGAGGGGACATCCCATTGCAGAAAGTGGTCGAAGTTGGCCGCCATTTTGAAAAAGGCGAAATGCCAGCCCACTACTGTGTATAACTGCACCAATCGATATGAAAAAACTAAAGAAGTGACATTTCGCAAGTAAGTTATTACTGTTATCTCCTAAAGGAGGACTTGTTGCATTTATTTTAATACGTTTTGAGTGGATTTATTGTCAGTATATTGGAAATTTAGCCAAATCTTGTAGCAAATAAGTGACACACGACAGGCAGAGTGTGTGTGTAACAGTCTTTATTGGAATTCAGCTCACACGCTGAGACAGGAACCCAGTAACCAGCGAAGATGCAGCTCATCGGCATGTAGATCCGATACGGGAGCGGGACCATGCACAGGGTCTAAACCAGGAGACGTGGTGGACGAGAGAGTTGGATTCAGACGTGGATAACATCTTTGATTTGGAACGATCACAAGCTCTATGTCGGGAGATGCTGAAAGCAATGACTGAGCGACGAGCAGGTAAGAACCTCCCATCTTTATCCTAGCTCAGGTGATCCGCACCGCTGGGACCCACTCCGCCTGTTTACTGAGCTGACTGTGACAGTAAGTTTTACGGTTATGATGTCAAACAATCTATAGACCATGTAGCAAAACTAATGATGCCACCAATATTATTGATGTGATATTGATCATGTCATGAGACATAATTATAATGTCTGTATGTATTGTACAGATTTCCAAGAGATGACACACACACACATACACAAAATATATAATATAAATAAAATAATAATAATAATTATTTATTATAGATATTTAAACAGCTACTTTATTATTATTATTTCTCCTATTTATTCATTTATTAGGTGCTAGAGGGAGACATACACACATATTTATACATATATATGTATAAAATGTATGTATGTATTTTTTATATATTTAGATTTATATAAGTATGTGTTTCGGCATATATATGTAGAAAATATAGATGTGTGTGTATATACACATGATGGTGATTTTACTGACCTTCCCAAGCCATTTGTCATTTTTTCCTGCCTTTTTCAAAATGGCGACCAACTTCGGCCAAATCAGGCAGAAAAGCGTTTTTAATGCCGCAAATCGGTTTCTGAATCATTTTGGGACCGTCGGTCGCGCTTCATTTCGCTTCTACATTGAAGCAACCAGAGCATGAGGTTTACATGTAAAGTCAAAGATCTTTTCCTGGAAAGAGGACTCACTTGGCACAGAAAATAGACAGTCACTCACAGAATCTAACAGGGATACTTGGTTGAAAAACAAAACTGAGACAGTTGTCTGCATGCTAACTATAAAAGTTTGCGAGGTCCAGCTTTTATTTTTTTAGTCCACTTCCACTTATCAGCAAATTAAATTGCATATTAGTTAAATATTTAGGTTGGAGATAAATAATTATTTTCAAAATTAAAAATTTAGGTTGGAAAATAAATATTTAGGTCAGACTTAAGGTCATCCATCCATCCATCTGCAAATCAACTTCTGAATCGTCACAGGACCCCCAGTCACGCTTCATCTCGCCTGATGCTCTGGTTGCTTCAAACGCGTTTGGTGTGAACGCACCTTAAAAGGTGATCTGTCTGATATTAATCCATGATGATCTGTGCTGAATGGAAAAAGGTGAATGTAAAACAAAGTCATGAAATGATTGCAAGAGTTCGAAGCAAGAAGCACCATCTTTTTGTAGTATTTTACAAAATGAAAACGTCTTGGCGAAAATGTGCATTTGGCTGCAGGTTACAGGAGTTACAGGACTTTATTCAAGTAGCTCGAGGGTACGCCATGAAATGGGCGGCACTCACAGGTTTGGGGAGGTGGGATTATAGGTAAGCTGAGTGTTTTACTTCCAGGTCGAAGAATAACTCCAGGATATAAGTTCTATTTTAGGAGAAATTAATACCATAACTCCAACAGTAACCTTGTATATACTGTATGTGCCTATCCCAGACATTGACATACAGGACCTTTAAAGTGTATATTTGTGTGTTGTTCCAGAAAAAATTCTATGTGACTATAACATTTTATGTTAGATGCATAAGGTAATATATTCTTATATCAAATTTTGCAAATTTAGGGAGTAACTAATCATTCTGTCCACACATTTCTAACATTTTCTTGATAAAGAGGAACAAGCAACACCATTATGTGTTGTATTGTACTGATGTCCTTGGTTATGTAGGTCTGTATATTTGTGTGAGAGAGAGTGTGTGCATCTCTGCAATGTGGAGCAATTTGATAAATGACACCAAAGTAGAATAAACTGGTGTTCAGATGGCTTCATCCTTGTAAAAATGTGACAAGTGATGGAGTACAGAGTATTGATTTCAATCTCTCAGGTTCTATGTTTCACTGTGATGGCAGCACAGGCACACACACATACATGCACACTCACATGTGTACACATTATATACATGAGTAAGTGGTCACATATACAGTAGGAGGTGAGAGGCTGGGCAGAGCACATGCTGTTAATGTTTACAGCATGTATATGTGCATGTATACGTATGTGTAACTTGAGTCTATATTTGAGTGCAAGTAACATAATGTATTGTACACTGGTCTTTTGTATCAGTGTTTATCGTGTGTCTGTGTGTTAATTAGCATTCAGATGGCAGCAGCGGTTCCATGTCACAGACATTCAACTCTCACCTAACTGTTTTAAACCACCTGCATTGCCCCACACTGTCAAGAAAACTCAGATGATTCCTGAATGTGCATGCAGGGTGTATGAGTGTGGACCATACTACCATGATCGCACAAGGGGGCAAAGGTCACATGCAACCAGAAAAATGAAGGGAGAAGGGTGGCAGCAAAGATAGTTAGCTAGATAGACATGCAGACTTTGCTAGTTATTTATGAATTTTTCCTTTATTGCTGAGCATGTGGTTTCCATGTTCACATGCATTAATTATTCAGCAGTATCATGTGCTTGATTTGAAAAAAAAAAAATATATATTGCCACATGAGTTGCAGTAAGAGCGTCTTCCTTTCAATTCAAATTGAAATGTGTGTTAATCAGAACAGTGTCATGCCTGGAGGGTTGTTCAGAACTCCAATATGAACCCAGACTTCAGACCAACACACAGGAGACTTATGAAAAGTTAACAGTGTTTAATATTTACAGTGAATGAGAATACAAGAGAATGTGTGACAGGCAGGAGATTCGGGACTGGGACGGCTCGGGAGGAGATATGGCAGCGGAGGAGAAACAGGTTAGTGGATGATTGAATCTGGCTTGAACTGAGTTGTTGTCTGCGATGCGCGGGGAACGTGCTCACAGAACTTACCGTGCTGGGAAGGCAGGGAGTGCGTGGAGGAGGACTGAGGAACCAGCAGTGGTGGTGGTGAGTTTCCAGGAGATGCTGATGATGAAAGTAATCCAGAGTCGATGGTAGTCTTCCGGGTTTAAAGATGAGGCAGGGGTGACAGCGATGTTGTCACTCTGACCAGTGCAGGTGCGGGAGATCAAGAGAGGACCATAGACAGACCAGGACCAGGGAGACGGAGACGGTCGTGCCGGACCACGATGGAACCAGAAGCCCTCCGGACGGCGCGGCAGACGGCCAGCGCAAAGGAGGCGCTTCAGGACGGGACCAGGACTAGGAGACGGGAAGGAGAGGATCAGGTAAGTACACTATTAAATAAAGTTGTGCTCAGGCTTATGCTAAATCAGGCCACGCGTTACCACTGTAAGTGTTGTAACAAACTGGCGTCTGTCTTCAGTTCCTCCTCTGCTTAAATACCCAGCCACAGAGGGCTGGGTAACGAGCCGCACCTGGAACCACTGATCAGCTGCTGCCACGCCCTGAAATGAGAGGTTAGTCCATCCAAAACACAAAACACCACACACCAGCTGCTGAGAACCTGACAAACAGGTCTTATTATGTATTCAAAACTCAAACTTCAGCATTGCTCTCTTCCAATTAGAGTTATATTATTTAATTGTCGTAGTGGAGTGTTTGGAGTTGGACCCAAGTACAGGAAGATTCATGGATATAAAACTAACTTTTACAGAGGAAAATAACCCAGATGACATCCTTCCGCTAACTGTCTACTTGAAAAATGCATCCAAAGATACTGTTAGGTGTCAGCAGTTGGTGTGTGGTGTTGTGTGTTTTTTCAACTTACCTCTCTCCTAACCTGGCTCTGCCAGATCTATGTATGTGTAGCCCCGCCTCTTCTCGATTCGGGGATACACATAGATCTGAAACTGCTCCGTTTGAAACTGGGAGGGACATCTGGTATAATATTTTAAGCTGATTGGAGGACGAGCTAGCAAGTCTCTGCCTTTGATGATTTGTCTTTAGCCAATCACAGTAAATCAAGCTCTTGCAACTCCATTCGGGAAAAAAGCACACACATCATTTCCACTAAGAAAAGCAAAACACATCTTTACCATCGAGAAATGCACAAAGTTCTTACCTTTGCTCATTTTTCAATGAAGAAATTGTTTCTAGTTCTCCTAAAACAGATGCAATATCCGCTTTTACGCGTACATCCACCAGCACAGCCATGTTTGTTTTGCTTTGTCTGCCTGGGCACTTGCTGCCAATCATACCTAAACACCCACCCCAAAGTACAATTCTAACACATGATTGGTGCAAACCTTTTTTTTTGACCGAAATAGACGGTTGTCAATGTAGCAGTTCAAGACGGATTTTTGTGGGTTTGGAAAACTCAAAATCTCGCGAGAATCCGTCTTGCAGCGCAAGGCTACCTCTCTCCACAGGGTGTGGCAGATCTTCATCAGGAGCAGGTGCGACTCGTTATCTGCCACTCAGCCTGGGATAAAAGACGTTCAGCAATGTGAGACGGACGCCAGTTGGTTCCACTACATACTGTGGTAACGTGGTCGACTTAAGGAATCCTATGCTGAACGTTATCTGAGACTTACCTTGCCTTGCCTCCATCATCACCTCCACTGGAATCTTGTCTACCGGATTATTCCACTCAGCAACAGCCACACTATCACCACCACTGCTGCCACCAACGTCCCTCTCCAACCAGCCAATGGAAAGAAAATGGAGATGTAGGGGCTGCTGTGTCACTGATTCCTTGGGAACTGTACAAAAGAAAACTGAGCAAATTCCCACTACAACCTATTGATATCATGCTAAAGACACACACTGGAGAGCCTCTGGCACCAGAAGGAGACATAAAAGTGCAAGTGGAATTAAACAAGCAGTAAAAGTGGACGCCCCACTGTTGTTTGGCAGAAAATGGCTGAGAGCCATAAAACTAAATTGGAGAGACTTAAAGACCGTGAGCAAATGTAACACTCCGAAGTAGGTAGTTACAGGGTAATATCAAGTGGTAGCATTTTGAACTAATGTTTGAACTGGTATGGATCAGGTAGGTTTGACTACTGGAGTAAATTTTTTGGATTTAATAAAATAGAAAAAAAGAGACCACAGACCAGAATTAAACTGCCAGCTTATTATTATTATTAGTATGTAGAAAATACATGGACAATAAACATACAAACATGAATCATGGATTGCTTTTGATCAATCCAGAAACAACACAAATCCCCAAATTTAGTAACCCCCCTAGTTTCCTTTTTGGTTTTAAATTGGTTAAGTTATGTTTTTTTTCTTTAAATCTCTATTTTAGATTTTCAACCTTTAGTTCTAGTTTGGAGTAATAGTAATAGGTTGCAACCTTTGAATAAATTCTAGTTCAAGTTATCTGGTTTCTAGTTTTCTTAAAGCTGTTACACTCGATTTCAAATTTCCTTGCTTAGAATGTTATCAAATGTCTACAAAGTCACGGAACTCTCCCCCCTCCCGTCGGGTAGAAGTCCTAAGCCACGCCCCCAAGGTCTGGAATCTTCAGATGACGACAGAGTGTAAAACACCGGTAGTTCATTCAAGTACCGTAACATGTGTTGAAGTCACCCTGACTTCCCCGGGCCAGGAGTCAACGGAGATTTAAGATGGAGGATCCTAATGAGTACAAGTTTCAGACAAGTTCTTTCTGTTTGCCTTTGCAAAGGGAGAGTCAGTTACAGACAATCACCTCCGTCACTGTCTGCTTCCGAGTGTGTTTGCTTCCTCTGTGCAGGCTCATTTTATTCCTTCAGCAAGGGCGTATACAAATTGTCAGTTTCAATCAAACATTCTCATCACACACATCCCTCCTGTCAAACTGGTTTTGTTTACGACCACATTTGGGGTTGCTTATGCCTTTGCTGTAACTTCTGCTTGCAGCTGTTGCAACCACTCCCTTATCTGCGTCATCTATACACACACACCCTGTCTATTGTTGAGTACCTGTTTTTCCTGTGTCTAAGCTAAAGCAGATGATACTGATGACACCTTAAAACCTTCAAAGAATGAACCTTACATGCCTTGTAATACCTACACATGGCAGAATCACCAGTAAGTGATAAGAATTATGGCTTAAGTTTTTCATATAACACAAAAAACAGTTAATTTCAAAGTTATTTGCAGGATATCAGTCTCCATGTAAATGAGCTTAATTTTAAAGCTTTTATGTAACATTCATACTTTTAACTTATTCTGTTTTTTCAACTTAAATTGCCCAAGAGGATAACATTGTAGGCTGCGATACAGAATATGTAACGGGCAGAAAAGCAACAGCTAAAACTGTGAAATCTCAGCATCGACGGTCGAGAGGTGTTGGAAGGAGACGATTAAGTGCGAGAAAACCTTTGTGGGAAAAGCTTTCATCTGAAGACGCACATCGTGTTGTGGAGCGTCAAGCAGCAAGGGTCACAAATGAGAAGTTAAAAATTGATAAATACTTTCCTTTTGCAAGGTGTCCAGAGCTCATTTAACTGTATTTTTAGATTCTAGTACCGTTATAACAATTATAACAGTTATAACAGTTGTAACATAAATCAGTCTCCAATTGTGAATTCACCAACTCGCTTATAATTCTAAAAAAAAGTAAATATACCAAAAAATGTTACAATTGTATTAGATGTTAATTCATTAATACCCTAAATTTTTTTAAAGAAAATTGTAAAAATTAAAGAAGCCACTCTGTGTATGCAGACTGTTTTCTTGGTGATATATTTTCTATACATTCTACAGGAACCAACTCATGTTCTTCATTTCAACAGATACGAATCGGAGGCCTAAACTTGGACTCATCACACAGATTGCTGGAGGATGTTTAACAAGTGATCCAAGTCTCTTCTTTGACATCATGGATGAAACTCCAAATGATCCAACCTTGGCTCCTCCAGGATCAGCTGGATGAGATCCTGTCAGTCACCTTCCGACATCTGATCAGACCGAACCACCTAAACATCCCCAGAAAAAGAAACCAAGCCGAATCTTTCATCACGCTGTCGGAAAGCTCTACATTCAGGGTGTCCGCGGGGTCTTAAAAAGTATTAAAAGTTGATAAATCAGTTGTTGGAAAAATAAGGCCGTTAAAAAGTGTTAAATAGTCTTATTCGCAATTTCATAAAATCTTAAATTTTGTGGGTATTCAAGCTCTGTCTAAATTGTGTGACTTACAAAAGTGTCCCTGAATTCATTTGTTTTTTTGTCTCGTGACGAATAAAACAAAAATATCCTGGAGTGCTCAGCCTCCCAGAGAGTCACGCACATACGTGTGACATTGCACGTCTGGCGTCAGTTAACTCTCACCTGGTGCGAAACATTACTACAACGAGAAAAATGGGTAAATGTAAGTTTTCGGGTTCCTGGTTGGAAATGTCAGATTTCAAGCAATGGCTGAAGCCTGTTGCAGAAAACAGCCGAGAGGCTTACTGCTCGTACTGCAAAAAAAAGATAAGCGTTGCGTCGATGGGTGTCAACACTGTAAAGGCCCATATGAATGGGGCTGGTCACAAGACTGCCGCTAGCCGCAGAGAGCAGCAGCGGTCCATCGCCAGTTTCTGTGGTCCATCAGTGATTCTACCTCCAAGTACAACAGCTGAATTCGTTAACACAGCTACGACAGCGACTCCTGCCTTGTTCTCTGCTGACATTAAGGTGTCTATGGGCGGCACACCGACACTGCGCGCGGAGGTTTTCTGGTGTCTTAACACTGCGGTGAATCACCACTCACTGAATTCAAACGAAGGGATTTCTGACACTTTTAAGTCGATGTTCCCGGATTCAGACATTGCTAAGACTTTCACTTGTGGTAAGGACAAAACTGGTTACATCATGAGATTCGGACTTACATCTTATTTTAAGCAGCAGCTTGTCAACAGCATCAACAAAGCTGGACCGTTTGTGTTGATGTTTGACGAGTCTCTCAACCACTCAACTAAGAAGAAGCAACTTGACGTCCACATTCGCTTTTGGGAGGATGATTCTGTCCAGTCAAGATATCTGGGCTCTCAGTTCCTGGGACATGGAAAAGCTGAGAACCTGCTGCATCACATTAAAGTAAGCACATGCTCATTTACCAGTATTTCATTTATTTTTGTGTGTGATAGAGAGAGTTGGTTTATCTCAAGAGTAAACATTTAGGGAATACTGCCATTACATCATTACAGTAAGTAAGGGACGAGTAAGGGACCCCTCGTCCAAGAGCTCCTGACGGACCGTAAGTTTGACATCCTATGCCTGACTGAGACGTGGCAGCAAGTCCATGATTTCTCCGCTCTGAACGAAGCTACTCCGCCTGGCTTTGTTTACCACGCCGCACCTCGCGTGTCTGGAAGAGGAGGGGGCCTCGCGGTGATTTTCCGTGAGGACTGGAAATTTGCGCCCGTTAATGTGCCTGTTTTTTTATCATTTAAAGCTACAGTTTTACAGCTCTCTGGACCTATTCCCACTGTTTTTGCCACAGTCTACCGTCCGCCAAAACTTAACAAGGATTTTATTAATGACATTACTTCATTCCTCACTCATCTGTCTATGCTCTTACCAAATGTCATTCTGCTGGGCGATTTTAATATTCACATGGACAATATCAATAACCCACTTTCCAAAGACTTCAACTCCTGTCTGGACAGTTTTGGTTTTAAACAGTTTGTCAATTTTCCTACACACAGTAAAGGACATTTTTTGGACTTGATCTGCTGCACAGGAGTATCACCATCAGACTGTAAAACCGACCACCTCCCATACACAGATCACCTGCTGCTCTCATTCAATATTAACTTGTCCTTCTCCAAATCTAACCCACCACGAACCATACACTTCCGTAAAATCAAGGACATTAACCTGGATAATCTAACATCACTAATCAACAACATTCCCAGTGCTGATAGTCTTTCTACAACAGATGAGTTTCTCACACACTACAACACAAACCTCCATAACATTCTTAACACTCTGGCACCACTCAAAACCCGATCTGTTTCTTTCACACACACAGCCCCCTGGTTCACTCCCACCCTCAAGACAACTTAAAGCAAAAGGCCGCCGACTTGAAAGACTTTACAGAAAGACTGGACTCACTATTCACAAGGACATGTACAAAACCCACTTCCTACAATACAAAGACACCATCTCCAAAGCAAAATCTGCATATTAGTCCGGTTTAATCAGCTCCAACGAAGGCAATACAAAGACACTCTTTTCACTCATTTCTAACCTCGCCAAACCTTCTCACTCTCTTCCATCTCATCTCTATTCATCTTAGTTTTGCAATACACTGGCTTCATTTTTCACCTCTAAAATTGAACTCATCCACCAGCAACTCACTCCTTCATCTACCTCTAACCCCCCTGCTCCATTCTTTCCAGCTCCTACCCATCTGTTTTCTACATTCATCCCTCCATCTGTCAGCCAAATCTCCACCTTTATTCAGAAATCCAAAACCTCTACCTGTCAACTTGATCTTCTACCCACTGTTCTTTTCAAAGCTTCAACTTCTGCACTTTCCCCTCTCATCACTACCATTATTCAAACTTCCCTCTCTACCGGCACTGTTCCCTCCCCTCTCAAAACTGCTGCTGTCACCCCCATACTCAAGAAACCTGGCTCTGATCCCTCTGACCTCAATAATTTCCGTCCCATTTCAAACCTTCCCTTCATCTCCAAACTGCTTGAAAGAACTGTTGCTGCCCAACTCCACACCCATCTCTCCTCCAATAACCTTTATGAACAATTCCAATCTGGCTTCCGCTCTCTCCATAGCACTGAAACTACTCTTGTTAAAATCACAAATGACCTCCTTCTCTCTGCTGACTCCGGTTCACTCTCCATTCTCCTTCTTGATCTCAGTGCAGCCTTTGTCACCATCTCCCATTCCATTCTTCTAGACAGACTCTCTTCCATTGGCATTACAAGCACTCTACTCTCCTGGTTCCATTCCTACCTTTCTGATCGCACCTAATTCATTCAGCTCAAATCTTTTACTTCTCGTCCCTTCCCTGTCACTTCTGGTGTTCCTCAGGGTTCTGTCCTTGGTCCCTTACTGTTCATAGTCTATCTCCTTCCCCTTGGTTACATCTTCAGAAAACATCACATTCACTTTCACTGCTACGCGGATGACACCCAGCTCTACATCTCCAGCAAACCAAACACTTCCACCCTCCTCCCTAACCAACTGCCTTAATGAAATAAAATCATGGTTCACCTCAAACTTCCTCAAGCTAAACAGCAATAAAACTGAACTTTTACTCATCGGTACAAAATCCACCCTAAACAAAATAAATAACTTTTCCATTTTCGTTGACGGCTCCTCCATCTCCCCCTCCCCTCAGGTTAAGAGTCTGGGTGTCATCCTCGATAGCACTCTCTCCTTCACCTCACACATCAACAGCATCACCCGGTCCGCTTACTTCCACCTCAGAAACATCCACCGACTCCGCCCATCTCTCACTCCCCACTCCACTGCCATACTGGTTCATAGCCTCGTCACCTCCCGACTGGACTACTGCAACTCCCTTCTGTTTGGTCTACCTCAAAAAACTCTCCATAAACTTCAGCTGGTCCAAAACTCAGCCGCCCGCATCATCACACACACTCCTTCCATAAACCACATCACACCTGTCCTCCAACAGCTCCACTGGCTCCCCATCACTCAACGCATCCAGTATAAAATCCTGCTCCTGAGCTTCAAAACCATCCACATTCTCGCCCCTCCTTACCTGACTGACCTCATCCACATTACCACACCTGCCCGCTCACTCCGCTCGTCCTCCGCTCCCCTTCTCACTGTCCCACCCGCCCGTCTTGTCACTATGGGGAGCAGAGCGTTCAGTCGCTCTGCTCCCCAGCTCTGGAACTCTCTCCCCCCTGACCTCCGTAACACCGACTCACTCACACATTTCAAATTGACACTCAAAACTAATCTGTTTGGACAAGCATTCTCACTGTGATCATAATTGCACTGTTCTCTGTTTTTTTTTTTTTACCTATATGCTGTTTTTAACTTGTATTTTAATTGTGTTTTAAATGTTTTTTTATTGTTGTTGTAAGGTGACCTTGAGTGTCCAGAAAGGCGCCTATAAATAAAATGTATTATTATTATTATTATTAAACGTATTGCTGTGCCAATTCACAGGAATGTGTTGCAA
Source organism: Pachypanchax playfairii (assembly GCA_006937955.1). Lineage (NCBI taxonomy): Eukaryota > Metazoa > Chordata > Actinopteri > Cyprinodontiformes > Aplocheilidae > Pachypanchax > Pachypanchax playfairii. The sequence goes on from SSNP01000023.1 coordinate 758,529, forward strand.
AACTGAATATGAGGCTGCTTGTCTCCATCAGTATGGACGGTCCTAATGTCAATTTGAAGCTCGGAGACATTTTCCAGAAGGAGCATGCAGAGCTATATGGAGCTCAACTAGTCAAGGTTGGAAGTTGTGGACTTCACACTGTCCACAATGCAGTGAAGGCAGGCTTTAACATGTGGCAGATGGACAAGCTCCTTTCGGGCACTCCACTTCCTCTTCCACAATTTTCTGATAGATACATTATACTGCTAAAAGCTTGTATGTGTGCAGACACTGTGAGCCATGTATTTGTCAAACGAATGATGGTTTAAAAATACTGGAATTAAATTAAACACATTACTAATTACACATTGCATAATTCCTCCCTGTTGCAGGTGATGTGATCATCCAACAATTTGAGAGGTTTCTCACTGTTGAGGCTAGAGATGAGCGTTTCCTCTCCTTTCAGCCACTGCAGCAGCGGGTTGATGTGTTCTTGCACTCGGCACTAAGCAAATCTTACCCTGAAGTTTCAAGATTCTGTCAGACTCTTCTACTTCTCTCCCATGGACAAGCCACAGTTGAGAGGGGCTTCTCTGTCAACAAGCAAGTTGAAACCTGCAACATACTTGAAGAGTCAACGGAGGCTCTGAGATTAATCTGCAGCAAAGTCAGTGTCTGTGGGGGTGTTCTAAAGGTACCTCTGACCAAGGAGCTCCTTGGCTCTGTAGCCTCTGCCAGGTCAAAGTACAGGATTCACCTGGAGCAACAACAGAAGAAGAACGAGAATGCCACACAGAGCCTGAAGAGGAAAGCAACCGAAGAAGATCTGGTAGAACTGAAAAGGAAGAGAAATGTCCTGAGAGAAGTCTGTGACACACTGCAAAAAGAGGCCGATCAGCTAGCAGAGCAGGCAGAGGGAAAATCAGGGTCATTAATGGCCCAACTGATTACCAAGTCCAACACTTTGAGAAGAATACATAAAGAAAATCTCAATGAATTGGTGCAAACTGAAAAAATGGTGGAATGCAGAGCAAATGAACTGAGGCACATGTAATGAGTTTTAATTGGTATTGTTGTTTTCACCAAGTTCTTGTGAGTAGCTCGTTTCTATAGAATGTTACTTGCTGTGACCTAGTTTAGATTTCAATAAACCTTTGCTTTAAATGATTCTTTCCAGCTTTTATTCCTTTCCATCTTATCTGAATTCTGTTATATGGTTGTGCTCTATGGATTTAATGTGAGGATCACAACAGTTGAGCAAGTTAAAGATGCGTTGATTACAGCTCAAAGTGGTGAGGAGGTCTTAAAGGTTTTTTGTAAGGTCTTTAAAAAGTCTTAAAAAGGTATTAAAATTAACTTCAGGTTTCCTGCATATACCCTGTCATTAGTGACTCAAACATGTGAGAAAAGAAAACAAAACAAAGAAACACTTCAGTTTACAAGTATGTGCTCTTAAAACAAACAAAACCTGTGTTTTTAAAAAGAATGTGGTCTTTATTAAAATGGAGCAGAATAAACTCACATTTCAAGCCAGAACAAAGTGTCTGATGTTTCATCTCCAGCAACTAGATATTAAAATCAAGCAATACAAGAACATTTTCTCTCCTGCTGCAGGTTTAGATCCCAGATACAATAAAACCTTTACTTCTGTTGGTGGACCACACAGATGAGCAGCCATCATCAAGAAAGAAACCTGACAGAAGGTCCTCAAAGTTTAAAACAGCAGCTCACAGCATACAGCATAAAATGAGAACTGCAAACTATTCAGATTAAATTGGTGTTATTTGAGGATTTCTGTCTTATGAAACAGCTCTGACAAATAAAATCTGCTCCGTGAGCTGAAAGCACAAACTGAAAACAATGAAACTGTGACAAAAAAAATCTTCAGAATCTTTTTCTCATTAATTTCACTCTATTGTTCAAGTAAAGCTTTAGTTCTGTGTGCTCAATGTTAACATTTTTCTTTTTAACATATCTTCCATCACAACAAAAAAAATAACCGTAAATGGAAAAAATAACCTTTTACCCTTATTTAAGTTCTCACAATTCAATAAAACCATAAAAATGTACAAATCAAAATATCCCAGCAAAAGGCTGAACAAATGTGCAATTCACAATTTCAAGTTTCCTTGTCTGTGGTTCTGAAAAAGCAGTTCAGCTCTTATTGAGTCCAGTTCCTTCCTGAAACAAAAAAGTAGAGCAACTCCCACCTGTGTTGGTGAAGTCCAGGGTTGATTCAGCAGAGGGCGGTCTGCTGCTGACTACGATCAGCTCAAGAATCCATGGGTGGCTCGCCATCTTGGTTCTCCACGTGTTTCCCTCGGTTTGGTCTAAGGGGGTGTCTTCCGGCCCCACACTAAAAGGCCTAACATAACAAAATATGCATAAATAAAAAAAATAAGGCACTAGGTAGTGTTAAAATAAATAAAACTCTCAGCTTCTGTCCCAATCTGTGCAGACGAAGTATGCCGCTCCTCAAAGGCGGACAGAAAACCGCAATAGCCAGTCTTTCCAACGCTTAACATAACATATGCTTCCGCATTTGACAAAGTCAATACTTTAGCGTTACATTTACATAAAATGATACTTACATTACACTTTTCTGCTTAAATAAAATTATACGTTTCTTTTAACTCGCCATGTCCTTTCCACAACTTCACAAAATGTCTCCAAATGGAACAGGTCGGAACAACAAAAACTTCTTCATATATTTTCAATCAACAAAAGAGAAATTTGTCTTTTCGGACAACTTTTTAAACCTTCTCCTCTCTTTGTAGCTCTGCGTGCTGCTTGCTCATTTCCATCACTTAGCTGCAAGTGAGCAACCTAGCGATCCGGTTTGCTGGGTGGGTAACGCAGTAACATCCGTTTAACAAAATAAAAGTCTGATGTTAATAGAAGACTGATCTAAAGTCAGGACACGGACTCACAGTGAGGCGTCCTTCCACTATTATGGCCCTCACCTCTGGAACAGGCTGCCGGAGGACCTCAGGGCCGCAGAGAACGTTCATGTTTTTAAGAGCAGGCTCAAGACCTACCTTTTTAACCAAGCTTTTAACTAATTATTATTTATTATTACGCTTTTTAACTGATTAGCATATTTTACCACATGTATTTTTTTTTTTTTTTTTTTTTTTT
>SSNP01000023.1:761709-801943 GCA_006937955.1 Pachypanchax playfairii
TTTTGCCAGTGTTTCCTCTCCGGGACCCCTCTGTGTCGGGGGTGGTGGTCGGCTGTGGCTGCCTGGGTGCCCCCCCAGGTAAGGCCTGGGTGGAGGTGGGGGTACCAGCCCTCCCTACTCTGGGCGCACGGGGTCGGTGCCTTGGCAGCTGCTGCTGATCCGCTGCTACCGATGCAGATGGCTCCTATGATGGCATTTCCTGGCTCATCTGTGCTCAGCCCGCTGTTTTTGTAGCTTTTAAGTGTGTGTGTGTGTGTATATGGTCGATGGGTTGGGTTGGGATGGGGGTTTTACTTTTTAAGTAAAGGGGGGGGTTGGGGGGTCTGGGGGTCATTTTTAATCTGTAAAGCACTTTGATAAACTTTGTTTGAAAAGTGCTTTATAAATAAAGTTTTGTTGTTGTTGTTGTTGATCAATAAAGGTAACTTTACTGTAATATATATTTTTAATTTACCCATTAATTATTGAAACAAGAACATCTTTTGTTTTATTATTATTTTTTTCCATTTATTTATTTATTTAGGAACTATGAACGATATTAACACTGTTCTGGTAACCTGGGTTACACAAAGACAAGCAAATAGCTCAGAGACTTTCCGCTGTTTTCTTCAACTAGTTACGCATCATGAAGGGAGTTAAAGCTAGACTCACTCTAAGACCAATAAGTGCAACCAAATTCTGCCCAACACATAATGTGCCTTATGCTATTCGACCACGAGTGGAGGCTGAGATGAAACGCCTCATGGAGCTTGGTGTCATCTCACCTGTTATGCGTAGTGACTGGGCTACGCCTGTGGTGCAAATCAGCAAAAAGGACAGTACTGTGAGACTGTGCGAGGACTTCAAGGTAACCCTCAACCCAGCTCTCTGTGTAGACAAGTACCCAATCCCCAGTATTGAGGACTTGTTTGCGTCTCTAGCAGGAGGTTAATGCTTCAGTGAGTTGGATCTGTCAAATGCGTATCTGCAGATGGACGTAGAGCAGAGTTGCAAAGAAGCTGCTGACAATATCTACACAGAAGGGATAATTCTGCTTTAACTGCTTACCTTTTGGTGTAGCATCATCGCCAGCTTTGTTTCAGAGGGCTATGGGCCAAATACTCCTCGGACTGCCACATACTCACTGTTACCTGGACTACATCCTTGTAAGTGATACTGATGAACAGACACACCTCAAAACGCTGTATACGTATCCGTACCTGGGCCACATCATTGATGTTGCTGGGCTCCACAAATCGCCTGAGAAGGTATGTGCCATTGTGGAAGCCCCAGCACCAGATGATGTCAGTCAGCTTCATTCTTTCCTTAGAATGCCAAATTGTTGGGGGCTCTAGTGAGCCAAGATGGGGTAAAGATGGATTTCTCAGGGCTCCTGCGGGTTTATGAACATTTATGTTTTAAAAACGACAACCTCTAACTAAAGGTGACTTAAACTGGATTGATAATAGTTTGGTACTTTCAAGAAGTCGATTCCAGCCAACGTTCCAGGTTAAATTATTAATAAACTTCGCAAATTCAAGTATTACAGTAGCGGATCAAAGCTAACAGCTAGCACCAGATCCACGAGGCAACACATTCTAGAAGACAAAGCTTCACAACCTAAGAGCCCAGGTATGAGCGAGGAGATAAAAGCTGATATCTTGACCTCTATACAAGTAAAGATTTCAAAAATTATGAGACAGGTAATGAGGAGCGCACGGTCCGAAGAGTTCACCACCCTTCGGCCGACATTAACACTGCGAGGGCTGAAATAGCCAGCAGTGCTACAGCTATTCATGCAGAAATCGCCTCTATTGAGATGGACATTGAAGATGTGAAAGGGGGTTTGTCATCATGGTCTGATGAGGTGAACACACTGCAAACTAAAGTGACTGAACTTCAAAGGGAGCTGGTAAAATTACGGGACGAACGTGAGGACATGGAGGGAAGGCTGAGACGTAGAATCATCCGAATAGTTGGCGCTGAGGAGCCAGCCCTAAAGAGGTTTCTAAAATTATTAAAGAGCCTCTACGAATAGACAGGGAGGTAAAAATCGACCGCTCATGTTGTTTTTGGGTTTGCGTGGGGTGCAGAAGGAGACGCAGGGAAGTCAGAGGGCTGCTACCGTCTCTCCAATTTCATTAATGCTCCCATATTATGCACTTTTCACACACTCTGAATCATTTCTTTACATATCAATGACATGTAAAAGCCATGCAGTGTTCAAATTGGCCCTTTTTGAAAGTTCAGCTATTGTTCCCAAACTTGTCTCATCTCACCTCATTGCTCTGTTTCATGTGGGCACGGCTCTTGGGGAGCACTAGAAGCTCTAAGCCCCGCCCATCTCTGTTCCCTGCGCGTTCGTGAGACACTGAAGCTGATTAAACTGTAATTAATGATAAACAAGTGTTGCAGTGCCAAGAAATTGACTTAAAATGTGATTAAAAAAAAAACAACTTTGGATTGCATCTAGAGATAAGGTTCTTCAAGCTTACTAGTTTGACCCAGAGCTGTAGAAAGAAAGAGTTACGACACGCTTTGAACTCATTGACTCACGGTCATGTGGTTCATGGAGCTCTCAATAGTTCCAAATATCCCAGTGTCGTAAGTCAGTTTGAATGGCGTATGGCAGGACAGATCACAAAAATTGAATATTGTCACATTTCCCCTGGTGATTTTTGGTAATTATTGAAGAATAATGTGTCCTAATTCCTTCACAGAGTAACCTATTTATTTTTTATTTTATCTGAGCATTTCTAGGAAGACAGACACTCGTAACTGTTCTACATTTTAGAGGAATACCAGAGTCCTAACACATTGTAGAATACATTTAGACCAGATAAATTACTGTAATATATTATGTATGTATCTATAGCCCAGTTTATCAGGCTTCTATAGTCTGACTAATAGTAACTCATTAAAAAGAGAATTTCAATAAACTGTATGGTCAAACACAGTAGATAAAAAATAAGTGTGTTTTAATTGTGAAAAAATAAATAACCAAACTTGTACAACATGTATAATAGCATTTTTAATAGAGCATTTTTACCAACATTCTGTTTAGTTATTGTCATGGTGCGGTTACCAGGTGGTTTGTTTGCGAGCTCCAAGTTTTGACCCAGACTCCAGACACACACAGCGAGCAAACAGAGTTGCAGTTGAAACAGTGTTTATTATATACAGTGAACAGGTGACAACAAATAGCAATACTGTGCTCGGGTGAATCAGCTCAGGACGGTCAGGTGCGAGACGGGAACGGTCCTGGGTTGTAGAGAGAGAAGAGTTAGTGACAGTTGGAGAACCAGCTAGCGGTGTGCGGGGATCGTGCCCGTTAAACTCACTGTGGAGGGTTTGACGTCCAGCTGTGAGGAGGGATCCTAGAGATGCTGCCGCGGGGGTGGTGATCCAGACTGTCCAGTGAGTGTACGTGATCCGGGTCCGGGTGCTGTTAGTGCCTGCGTCATTCCAGCAGGGGTGACAGCAGCGCGCTGACCGGGAAGGTGTGGATCCAGAGGAGCCAGAGACAGACAGGGAGCCAGGGGAGAGAGCGGGTTGCGTGTTCCAGCGACCGGGCTCTTGAGACATCCGTGTGGGTAGCCAGTCCTCCTTGACAGGCGGGTAAACGACCACGCTGAGGCACTGAGATCCAGGTAATCGCTTCTGGATGCGGGCTAAGCACAAGGGAGAGAGAAGGCAGGTTAAATACTGCTATTAATGCTGCTGTCTGAATAATACACTGGGCCACTCTGTTACCACGAAAGATTGTGGAACAAACTGGCGTCTGTCTCTTGTTCCTCCTCTGATTATATACCCAGCTCTCCTGAGCTGGGTAACGATCCACACCTGGTTCCACTGATGATCCTGCTGCCACTCCCTGCAAGACAATTAGTCACATGCACCACCCACCAGCAGCAGAGATCCTGACAGTTATTACATATGCACCAATAAGCTGAATCTCAACAAATTTGAGCAATGTGCTCAAGACCTGATGAAACCCGTTTGAATAACTTTCTCACTTTGACTGAAATTTTATCTGAATACAAGACAAGAAACAAAAACTATTTAATCAGAAAATTACAAATTTTAGGGTTGGATAAAATTTTAAAATGTAATTTTACATCTTTGTATTTTTGGTTTTGTTCAATATTTCTATATGTACAAAAATTGTATTTTAATAATACCTTTATAGGTTGATTATCTTACCATGGTTGGCTGTGCTGCATATGGATGTAGCGATCGGTCTGAGAGAGGAATCAGAATATATGGCTTCCCCAAGGATGCAGAGAAAAGAAGAAAATGGTTGGCTCTAGTCAGCAGGCGCAACCTCACCATGACCAGAGATCACAATAACAAAAAGCTGTGTGCAGTAAGTTTAATGTGCACTCTCAAATGCTTCAATCAAGGCTCTACATGTTTTGCTCTCAACTGCACAAGGCTGCAATTAAACAGTTAAATGTGGCAGGAAATAAACTAATACACCACTCTACAGGCACATTTTGAGGAGGGACAGTTTAATAAGACTAAGCTAGGCAAGGCAAGACTTAGGGCTGATGCTGTTCCAACCCTGTTTGTTCATCGCCCTGAACCAAGGAGGAGGAAGGATCCCGCAGTGAGAAGTACAGCAGAACTTCCACTGCATGTTGATCCACTGACCAGTGACCACACATAGTGTACTAAAGTAAACTGTGGTATGAATCTTTTGAAATATTAGACATTCGTATTTATTCTATTTAAGAAATATTCTTTATTGAGCTGAAAAACCTAAGGGATGAAATAGAAAGTCAAAAAGAATACATTGGAAGGAGCACTTAAAAGACAGACAAAAATTAATTCAGTATTATTTTATTAAAAATATTGCTTTTTATAAAAATATTCTATATACCACCTTTAAATAATTACTTGTTTTTACAATCACAATTTTCTTTATTAGTCTGTTAGGTGTCAACAGTTGGTGTGTGTGTGTTTGTCTACTTACCATTCTCCTCAGGGTGTGGCAGTCCAATCAGCTGGAACAGGTGCGGCTCGTTTCCTGCAATCAAGCCCGGGGATAAAAGAGGTGCAGCGACGTGAGATGGACGCCAGTTGGTTCCACAACGTCTAGTGGTAACGGTCGATCTCGAGCTTGCGCTGATTTCTGAAGAACCGAACCTTGTACTTACTACCCTTGTGATCCTCCTCCTAGGACCTTGTTCCTCTGCTGGATTCCATTCCAGCTCTTCCTGAGTGCCTCTACCTTTCCGTGCTGGCCAGGCTCACTCTGCCTGGTCCTGACACCCTCCGTCGCATCCGACCTTCTACCTCAGTCCATCTCTGTCCTGGATCCTCCTCCACCTGCTCCTGGAAACACCGCTGAGCTGTCCACCCTCCAACATCACCATCTCATCACTGGATCTCTCACCATCACCAGCTGCTGTCACATATCTCCTCCTCCAATCCAGAACCACCATCTTCTGACCGTAAGCGCCTCTCCTTACAAACACACCGTTCATCCCTGATTCCTCCTCTGAACCGCCTCACTGACCTTATCTCCTCTGCCAGCAGGTGCTTGCCTCAGTTTCCCGGTCAGACGTCTCTGACACCTGTGGATCATTCAAATCTGCTTATTCCACTTTACAAATTTTCTGTTAACATTAATATTAAACCTTTTCCTGTGTTGGTCTGGAGTCTGGGCACAACTTTAGACTCCGCCACAAAAAAAAAACAATCATGTCAGTCTTTCCATTCCAATTAAAGTTAGTTTTGATACATCAACCAGCAACTTATTGCACAAAAAATAAAATCCCAAATAAAACTTATGTAAAAAGTTTATAGCCTATTTCAAACTGTGGTGAATATTTTTAAAAAGTAGAATTACAAAAACTGAAATAAACCCATTTAAAGCTCGTAAAGCTTGTCTAAACCCCTCCTACTCACAATCAACAAGCTGCACACAATTAGCTCATTAAAAGGTATCTAGCTAAAACTGGCAACATAAAATATCAATGTTGGCTTATTTTGGTACAAAGCGGTTAGCTAACCCTTTACAATGCGAAAAAAATGATGACATTTCATCAACTTACCAGAGAAAATCCTTCCAAAACACTGAAAATGAAGTGCGGTCAATGCAGCAGCAGGGGCTGTTTGGAACTATTACAAGATTCATGAACCACTTGACTTCCGCATTCCATTCTTTCCCTTGAAGTCTATGGGAGAGTTGTAACTGTCTTTCGACAGCTCTGGTTTGACCCAGAAAGAGATGTAACGGTGTTAGTTTTTCTGTAGGAACAGCTTGACTAAGCAGCAGCTCGGCTCCTGTTCTTATTAGCAGTGGATCGGCTCCGGTAATGGTGTTAGCTCTTCATTAGCAGCAGCTAAGCTCCATACCCTCGTTTTGTGTTTTTTGTGTCAGGATGTGATAGGATGGCCTGACACACACCCACTCAGATTAACAGATGTTTTTATCCATACAATGTATGTCAGGACATCTTGACATCTCAAATTAAGCAAAAACATTTCCCAGAATAGGTACGTGTGTGAGGACAAAACTACAGACAGTTACACAACTTGATCTTCAACCCAGGTCAATGGGCTTGAGTCGAAACTTTAGGACATTTATATAATTTCATACTACAACACCTACTTGTCACTTGTTCAGTCTGTCCTGCTCTGAGCGCGAGGTGATGGAGAAATACATCACCGACTCTTTGAAAGCAGGCATAATCCGCCCATCCTCCTTGCCTCTGGGTGCTGGGTTTTTCTTTGTAGAAAAGAAAGACCCTTCGCAGTACGGGAACCGCCAGGAGGGAGAGAACAAGTGGATCCAGAGGTCATAGAGTCCGCCTAGAGGATATTGATCCACCAGGGAACTGTGGTGCAGGAACTGCTGGAGCAGAAGGAAGTTGAAGGTTCCTGCACAGGAGACTCACAGGTAAGTCGAGGAAAACAACACTAGTAGAGTTAAGTACTAGAATTAGCTTAGGATGAACCCAGAACTAATCGGCCGGTGTTACCACGTAAGGTTTAACCATCTGGCATCCGCATAGTGTCACCGCTCCCTTTTTATGCTCAACTCCTTGACGATGAGATGAGGATCACCTGTCGCCACACCTGCCAGACACACCCCCTGGAGGGAAACAGGTGAGAGGAGAACACACACGCACACAGCCACTGACAACATAACAGCCTAATTTTATGTATACCTGCAGAAGCCTGAGCTCCAGCTACATTTTTTTTTCTTTCTGTCTTTTTACTGTCACTGTACACAGCCAAACTTCTTGGATTGTGTTTGTTGCTGCTTAATATAGTGACTTGGGAGTTAAACCCACTTTTTTGCACTGTTACTAATGTACACCTTTATTGTTTATTGTGTTCTTTGTGTTAGGATCCCCCTGTTCCCCGGGGATCTAATCACATAAAAAAACTACAGAGCATTTGTATTACAGTTTTGCTAAGTTTGGAAAGATTGTATAACAAAGCATTAGCGTGTTCATCCAATTAGTCATTATGGTTTTCAGCATTTATTTCACTCAAATGATTTGTGCTCTGTCACCTGGCTGTCTCTGCCTCCACAATCGAACATTACAGTACATCTTTTAAATTTGCCATGAGTACATTAAATGTGACAAGTTAAAATGTGAAGGGTCTACACAGTCCTATCAAAAGAAAGAAGGTGCTATTGCAACTCAGACAATTAAAGCGTCAAGTAGCACTTTTACAGGAAACACACTTATCTGATGCTGAACATCTGAAACTAAAGAAGTCTTGGGCCAATAAAGTGGACTACTCATCACATTGTTCTGGTAGGAAAAGGGCCATTGCTGTATTAATACATAGGGAAGTTAACTTTACTGAAACATTAGTGCACAAAGACTGGGAAGGTAGATTATTATTGGTAAATGGGATGATTGATGGAACAGCAGTATCCTTTATAAATGTAAATGCTCCCAACAAAGATGTACCAGGGTTTATTAAGTCAATATTTAATATAATTGCAGAGTACAGCTCCAGCCTTGTGATTATGTCAGGTGATTTTAATTGCATAATGTCAAATGAAGATAGACAATAATTTTCGCAAACCCCCATCTTAGATCTGGGAATTGTCTATCTTGTCCTCACCTGTGATGAGGCCAACTATGGCAGAGTCATCAGAGAACATCCGGAGGTGGCAGTGTTGGGAGTTGATGGAGAAATCCGCAGTATAGAGGGTGAAGAGGAACGGTGCCAGCACCGATTATTAGGAACACCTGTTTAATTTCTCCTTAATGCAATTATCTATTAGCCAGTCACATGGCAGTTGCTTGAATGCATTTATGGGTGTGGTACTGGTCAAGACAATCCCCTGAACTCAAAACTGAATGTCAGAATGGGAAAGAAAGGCGATTTTGGCAATTTTGAGCATGGCATGGTTGTTGGTGCCAGACAGGCCGGTCTGAGTATTTTATAATCTGCTCAGTTAGTGGGATTTTCACGCACAACCATTTTTAGGGTTTACAAAGAATGGTGTGAAAAGGGAAAAACATCCAGTATACGGCAGTCCTGTGGGCAAAAATGCCTTGTTGATGCTAGGGGAGATAAGCAACTTTGACTGAAATAACCACTCATTACAACCGAGGAATGCAGCAAAGCATTTGTGAAGCCACAACACGCACAACCTTGAGGCGGATGGGCTACAACAGCAGAAGACCCCACCGGGTACCACTCATCTCCACTACAAATAGGAAAATAAGGCTACAATTTGCACAAGTCTTGATTTCTGTTGAGACATTCAAATGGTAGAGTCAGAATTTGGCGTAAACAGAATGAAAACATGGATCCATCATGCCTTGTTACCACTGTGCAGGCTGCTGGTGGTGGTGTAATGGTGTGGGGGATGTTTTCTTGGCATAGTTCACTGTACTACAATGGCCCCCAAAGTCACCAGATCTCAACCCAATAGAGCATCGTTGGGATGTGGTGGAATGGGAGCTTCTTGCCCTGGACATGAATCCCACAAATCTCCATCAACTGCAAGATATCTATCAATATGGGCCAACATTTCTAAAGAATGTTTTCAGCACCTTGTCTAATCAATGCCACGTAGTATTAAGGCAGTTCTGAAGGCAAAAGGGGGTCAAACACTTTATTAGTTTGGTGTTCCTAATAATCCTTTAGGTGAGTGTATGTCTGTCTGCCTGTACAAGTGCAAAGTGAACCGGAACCAAATTCCTTGTATGTGTAACATACTAGGCCAAATAAACCTGATTCTGATTTAATACAGTACCTTTGACTGGCTTTAAAAAGGTCTTCTACTTCATCCGGGCCGGGTCGCGGAGGCAGCATTCTGAGCAGAGATGCCCAGACCTCACTATCTGCGCACACCCCCTCCAGCTCAACTGGGGGGACCCTAAGGCATTCAAAGCCAGCTGAGAGACATAGTCCCACCAGTGCATCCTAGGTCTTCCGTAGGTCTTCCCGGAGGCCTCCTTCCAGTGGGACGTGCCTGGAACACTTCCCCAGGGAGGCAACTAGAAGGGCATCCGAAAAAGATGCCCAAGCCACCTCAACTGGCTTCTCCAGGGGCACACCGTCGAACGCCTTCTCCAGATCCACAAAGCACATGTGGACTGGTTGGGCAAACTCCCATGAACCCTTGAGCAGTGTTCCACAACCAGGATGAAAACCACACTGCTCCTCCTGAATCCAAGGTTCAACTATCAGTCAGATTAGTGGAAGCTGAGGAGTGTGATCCCCCTGGAATTGGAACACACCCCACGGTCCCCCTTCTTAAACAGAGGGACCACCACCCCGGTCTGCTAATCCAGAGGCACTGTCCCCAACCATCACACAATGTTGCAGAGACGTGTCAACCAAGACAGTCCTACAACATCCAGGGGCTTGAGATACTCAGGACGGATCTCATCCACCCCCAGAGCCTTGTCACCAAGGAGCTTTTTAACTACCTCAGTGACTTCAGCTTGGGTGATGGGAGAGTCCCCTTTCAAGTCCCCAGTCTCTGCCTCCTCAGGGGAAGACGTGATGGTGTGATTAAGGAGATCCTCAAAGTACTTAAAGTAGGGTTTTTTGTGGAACTACTACAACTTTGTTTCTTCAAACATCTCGGAGTCATCAATGGTAAAAGACTGTTTATTGTTACTCAGTACAAGTGCTGCTAGTGCTGAAATGCTAGCTAGCGTGGATCACTGAAGCCTGATGCACTGCACACTGTAGCTTTTCCCCAGTTCATGTCAGATGCGTTTTTCTCTGTGCTCATCCACAAGAGTTTCTTCTTTCTGTTTATTCAGAGCTATTTCCTCACCATGGGTAAGTAAATAACATTAAAAAACAATTGAAGAGCAAAAAAATAGGCAAAAAAAATAGACCAGATGCCAAAATGATCACTTAACAGCACTCAGTGTCTGGTGTGAACTACCCTTGACAGTTAACAAGGGCAACGAATGGAAGCTGCCTCTGTTCCACTCCGCTTTGCAGCACTTCCTCGTGCAGTAGTACTGAGGCCTAAGTAAACTATGTAGTACGTACAGAAGTGTGACTGACAATCTAGTAGCCAATAGATAATAAAACGGGTTTGTTATCTATTGGCTACATTATTTTAAGCCCCACCAGGTCTATGATTTATGAATATTATAACTTTTTCTTTTGGAAACCATAAGTAAAAGACCACTGCAAGTTGATAAAATGATTTTAAAGTAAATTTGACATCTAAATTTGTTATAAAATCCTCATTACCAACTTTACGGCTGTATTCAGACCTAATAGTCCAGGGGACTCTGTTCAATTGAGGACCAGAATTGCAACATTGTTGCTGTTTTTAGTTGGTGGTGTTTGGATTCACACTGCACTTTATTAAATGGACCAAATAAGATAAGGAGCATGTTACACCCCCACCTGTGGTGGTGCTGTGGTATTACTGTACTACTTTTTTATTGTTGCTGCACCCAGTGCTGCCGGGAGAGTGAAACGTAAACACACAGAGTAGCAGCAGATTCTGGTGGTTTTGGGATTGATCTTTTGTGTTTGGTCAATGTACCAGATCAATATTCTGCAGCAATGGGTTCAGGATCAGCGGATAACAAGGCAGAGGACTTCAAGGAGGCGGCTAAGACGGCTGCACGATATAGTCTGCTTCCTGCTTTTGGTGCGGCCCTGGTCCGGCTGCATTCACACATGCAACCAAACCGCACCAGAGTTCATTTTAATAGAACTGAGACCTATGTTTTTAGGTGGACTAGAGTTCGGTTGTTTGGTCCAAATCAGAGTTCGGTTGCCCATTCACACCTCCCCAAACGAACCGGACTTTCTCTGCAAACAAACTAGAGTTCAATTCAAGTGGACTAAACGGGGCTGGTGTAAATGCACCCTAAATGTGTTCATTATGATGCTGTCTGCTGTTGCATGTTTTGGCCACCAGAGTGCATGGTTTAAGGTTAACAGCAGCTTTCCCAAGTCAGGGGCTGTGTTCTGGGAACTTCCTATTTTGGAATGTTTGACATGTGTGGTGAACCCCAATTTTTATAAGGGGCTATTTCGACAAGAAATGGGAAAATATGCACATAATTTGTTAAAATACGTTGATACTTTTGTATTTCAATGTTAAGCATTCAACATCTTAACAAGATGGCGTATTTCTGTGAAAGATGGTGTAGAACACATGCATTTGTAGTGCAGAGCGGCCATTTCGGCCAGCGGCCAGCGTTCTGTGTGAGCTGAGGTATTTTTGGAGAAATGTAGGTCATGTAAGTGAACATGTAAAACATACGGGGAGCCAGTGCAGTGATTCTAAGACCGGTGTAATGTGCTCCCGCTTCCAGGTCTTCATCAGGACACATGCTGCTGAATTTTGTAGTAGCTGTAAACTTGAGATAGTCTTTTTGGGAAGACCAGAAAGCAGGGCGTTACAGTAATCAATTCTGCTGGTGATAAAAGCATGCACTAGCGTCTCCACATTGGCCCGAGAGAGAATGCGGCGGACTCTGGCTATGTTCTTTAGATGATAAAAAACTATTTTGGTAATGTTTTTAATGTGGGGAATAAAAGTCAGCTCCGAGTCAAAAATCACGCCCAGGTTCTTCACTTGAAAAGATGGATTAAAAGACAGTGATTGTAATTTTGGTAAAAGTTTCTCTCTCTGAGCCTCAGGACCGATAATTAAAACCTCAGTTTTGTCCTGGTTGAGCTAGAGAAAGTTTTCTGCCATCCAGGATTTAATGTCTGAAATGCAGTTAAAAAGTACATCCATTGGTCATGTGTCATCAGGAGACATGGAGATGTACAACTGTGTATCATCAGCATAACTGTGAAAGTTAACTCCATGTCTTCTGATGACACTGCCAAGAGGGAGCATATACAGATTAAAGAGCACTGGGCCTAAAACTGAACCCTGGGGCACACCACACGTGATCTTATGGACCTTAGAGGAACAGGTATCTAAACTAATGACAGATAATCAGAAATAATGTAATAACACAATTACAATATATTAAAAGAATCAAAGTCTCAAACAGACTGAGTTAAGGTGCATTCACACCGGCGACTTTGTCAACGTCAAGCAACGCTGATAATGCTCCAAATTTGACGTTTGAAGTTGAAGCTCATAACGCCTGCCAGTCAGAGCGCATAGGCGTTAAAGCTCGTAAAGCCTGACCGAAAGAGCGCGAAGGCGGGGCTTCCTTTGTTATCGGATGTTCGGAGCTATGGCGGATCATATTGAGACAGTGGCTTGGATTTATTTACTTCATAGATCTAGACAACGTCGACGTCGGGTGCATCAGCGCCGTTTGTGGATACACCCCATTCTTCAGATGCGTTCTGAGTTTGGTGAGTTTAACCATTTGCTCCAGGAGCTACGTTTTCCATTTTGGTTGCTCCCGCTTCTTCCCGGCTACGTGCTGTGACGTCTTATGTCACTACGATGAGACGCTCTGACTGGTTGACATGCCGCTTCAAGAGCGTTATGAACGTCAAAAGTTCAGCTAGCTGAACTTTGAGCTTTTCAAGCTTGAAAAGTTGCCGCTCATAACGCTCACAAAGCGACGCAGAGCCGTTGACGTCTGTCTGACGCCCGTCCACCATAGACTTTACATATAAACTTGCCGCTTATGAAGTTGATGGTTGGGCCGGTGTGAATGCACCATTATTCTTGTAGAGCGTATCCACTATGACACTTAGTGACTGATGCGCCATATATGCGTGCATGGATGCAATGGTAATTCTGTTGTGTGAGGTTCCTCACCTGTGTTTCAGAAGGCTTGCAGCCATTATCGGCAAGTGGATCCAGTCACATCATCAGCCCCGGGGCTTAAAGTTGCAGTTTCGGCTCGGAGTGGAGAAGTGATTGATTGATTATTGGTACTATGCAATTTTGGCCTAATTCGGATTATTCGGACTTTTTTCCACAATAGTGCACCATATGGACAATGAGAAGCTGTTGCAATTCTTCAGCTTCGACTTAATCTCTGTTATCTCATTTCGGCTGGCCTCAAGGCCAAAACACTGAATTCCTCCTGGAACAGTGAGCACCGAGACACACAGCCCCCTCCTTCCCCGTGTCCACCGGGCGACAGAGATTGTGGAAGACATAACATCTGCGTTGTCCCAGAGACGGTGTCCTTGATAACTCTCTGCACACAACCACATACACTGATTACATTCACATCCTCAAGAAAGTTCTCAACATGTCTCGTGAATCCCCCCCCCTCCCCCCGCTGGAGGTTTTTATTGCTTATATCAAGCGCCCCTTCTTGATGGGGCACTGGGTGTAGGGAACCTTTTTTCTCCTCCCTCTGACCTTACGTGGTCTTATTCTTTTTTTTTTTTTTTCCTAACACACAGGCTTATGCGTGCTTATGTATATGTATGTATGTATTTGTATGTATTCTCCTGTGTGATCTTGCTGGCCTGATCGAAGTGCGCCGGGTATACTGTTTGACCCTTGGCAGCCTGGAGAGTGAAGGCCAAGCTGTTCTCTGTATCTCCATGTCATTGTGAAGCACTTTGTGATTTTTATCTGTGAAAGGTGCTATAAAAATAAAGTTTCTTCTTCTTCTTCTTCTTCCATTAAAAACTGATTTTCTGAGATTTCTGTATATTCTATAATATTTTAGCTCAACAGGTGTTCTTACCGTCATAGTGGGTGTGAAAACAGGTCAACAACTTCTCTTTCAGTTTTAATCTCTCAAACTACGCAGGTGTCGACAACACTCGAGTTCTCCCGAGTTTGAACGGCCTGTGTTTATTTTGTCACAACTCCTTTGTTCGTTAGTATTCGGCAGCTCCCGCAATTGAAACCACGCCTAGCATGAGGCTCACTAAAAAGCTGTAGTATAAGACGTAGCAAACAGGAAGACACGACGTCTGACGTTGCCATGCGCAGTGGGGCAGGAAACAGTATACCTTGCTCTCATAGATTGGCTAACAAACTAGCCTGAGTCCAGCAAATTCGAATAATGAATATGAACGAGCTGCTGATGAAGCAGCCGAAGAAGCCTGACGGAAGGAGCTGGAACCACCCGAATTTTAATGCAGACAGATTGAAAGGTCTGTCAATAAGTGTTTCCTGACATTTTTTAGATATAAAATGTTTCATATTACTGGTTAATACTTAAGAAATAACCACAAAGTAATATACAGTATATATATATATATATATATATATATATATATATATATATATATATATATAATCTCAATATATATATAATAATATAATATATATAAAATATATATGCACCTCCAGAATTTAATTGGGCATTTTACAGGCAGATGTTTGACTTGATGACGCTAGAAGAGGATGGAATTATGATTGGGATTTAAATCAGAGGTTAAACCCTCAATTAGACTCATTATCTCAAGAGCCTTCTCCAAGTTTAATTGAGAAAAAAATGAAGGATATGATGAACAAATTGGGCGTTATTGATGTGTGGCGAGAACTGAGACCCTCCCTGGCGCACCTGATCACCGAGCACATTTCACACTTGTAAATATATATTGTATAATAAACCTTGTAACTTTTGCACCTGAGCTGGTTGTCTGCGTCTGAGTTCTGCAATGTGGGTCAACAAGATCACTGAGCCCGTGACACTGATACATCATTACCAGAACTCATGTCAGAATTTGAAGGGTTTGGACAAATATCAGGATACAAAGTAAATGTACAGAAAACACAAGTTCTAGCATTTAATTACTGTCCTTCTGAAAATTCAAGAGAAAGGTATGGTTTAAATTGGAATCAAAAATCAATTAAATATTTGGGAGTTAACTTGACTAAAGACTTAAGCCAGTTGAAGGTAGCAAATTATGACCCTTTGACAACTAAGTTAAAAGAGGATATTGAACGGTGGAATTTGATTCACTTTATGTCATTGGCATCAAGGGTGGAGGTAATTAAAATTAACATTCTACCTCGTTTACTGTATTTATTTCACAACCTCCCAGTAGAAATACAAAGTAGCAATTTTATAGAGTGGGATAGATTTATATCGAAATGTGTCTGGCAAGGAAGAAAACCTAGAATAAGTTTTAGAACTCTACAATTACCAAAGGGGAAGGGAGGAATAGCCCTTTCATGTTTTAAAAGTTATTACCAGGCAGCACAAATTAAAATTTTGTTAAACATATGTAATCCTTCATACTCTGCTAAATGGAAAGAAATTGAAATAAACATGACACAGGGAGTTCCAATTTAAGCTTTAGTAGGGGATGACAAATTAACACGACAACATAGCAATGACATTAATCCATTTCTTGAAACTTCATTGAAAGTGTGGTTTGAAATAGTTTCCAAAAATAATTTAACACATGGCTGTAAGCTATTAAGATTGATTGGATTTGATACGGAGTTCACTCCTAATAAAAGAGATGGGAGATTTAAAAGTTGGGCACAGGGTCCTCGAATGTTTTGGGAGTTAATTGAAAATAACAAGTGTAAGAGCTTCCAAGAAGCTAAAGATCAGTGGGGTCTGACACACCAGGACTTTTACAGGTTTTTACAAGTGAGGCATTATATAGAACATAATATTAAAAAGGAACAATTAGAAATGGATTTAATCATGATTGAAATGGTTATACTGGCTTACTAATCAAAATTAAACAATAAATTAATTTCAAGACTATACACTGCATTAGAAAGCTTAAAAAAGAAAATAATGACTATATAAAAAAGAAATGGGAACTAGAAGCTCATATCAAAGTTACAGCAGAAGAGTGGGACAAAAAAAATGTGGTTCGATTCTTTAAAACTCCAGCTCAGACAAAATATCGTGACACAAGCTGTTGGAGAAAATGTGGTGAAGAATTAGCAAACCATGTTCATGTTTTCTGGAGTTGTCCATTAATTGTGAAGTATTGGAAAGAAGTTAAGAATTGTATGGATAGGGTGCTGCAAACAAAATTGTCTTTTAATTTTGAAACACTGTATTTTGGGAAAATTAAGACAAACAGGCAAAATTTGAATATCAAAATGTTTAGAATCATGTTGCTGGCAGGAAAAAAGGTATTACAAGAAATAAGTTAAAGACAGATGTGCCTACAAAAGAAACTTGGTTTAATGTAATGCATGATATCTATTCAATGGAAAAGCTAACTTATGCTTTGCGTTTGGACACAGAAAAATTTGATAACATTTGGAGGGGGTGGTTGAATTTTATAAGACCAATAAGATCGGACTTTTTGTGAGAGCTACTTAATAGTGTTCAAAGGACTGTGCTACCATAATGTTTGTTTGTTGTTCCTTGTGTTTTTGTGGTTGTTTTTAATTTTAATTAACTTTGGTATTTCATTGTGTAAAAAAAAAAAAAAAAAGTACAGTTAAGCTTTGTGTAGTTTTACAAAGAGTATGGACAGATGATCATAGACTAAAGGACTGTTATATAATTGAGAGTCAATTGACAATTTTTGGGATGTTTCCCTTTGTTCTCCAGTATCTCCTCAGCTGGACCTTCCTCCTTTCCACGATTCCCATATCCTGGTCTCCCTGGTCCAGCCTCTTCTCCTGATGTTCTCGTCCATCCCGGACCTCCTCAGTGGTTGCCATATCGCCTCCATCCAGGATCTCCCTGGTGACAGTTTCCATACTATTCTCCTCTCTTATCAGGCCAGATCAGTCTCAAAATGAATGAAGTCACACAGTGTGATTCACAAATGCACATGCTTTGATTTACAAATATAATTTGGAGAAATATTTGTGATTTAAATTCACAAATCCACACAATCCGATTCACAAATGCACGTTCACAAATTCTTTTGGAGGGACTTGTAATATAAATTCACAGTGCATACAAATTGTCGAATGTGCGTTTATGAACCACTTCTCATTTGTGAAACTGTCTGCATTCGTGAGAGAATATTGTGTCGTGAATTTTGAGACTCTCCTGAACCAACAGGTCAATGAACGTCATCCCTGGCTAATGAAGCTGTCGATCAAATTTACGATCCCGCCATGCCTGATTGCTTTCAGCCAATCATATGGCTCCTTACAGCTCTGTGTACATTCAGGCAGGTTTTTTTCTCATTTTTTGTTTCAAATGGAACAATCCGTGTATCATTCGTTCATTCGTTTTTCAAATTAAAACCAAAAATAAAAAAAACAAAAATCCACTCGTTTTTCATCTATTTGTTACCAAACGAAAATGAAAAAACGGATAACGCCTTGTTTTTTACTTTTCCGATTTTGTATTAAAATGGAAAAAACAGATAAAGGCCGTTATCCATTTTTCCCATTTTTGATCTCAAGCAACTTGGATGACCAGGTCTTGTGCGAAAATGTGTTCCCCTGAAATATTCTGTTTCCCCTGTCTCGGGAGCGCACACCGCAGCCAGAGGGGCGGAGCCGACAAGCTTCACAGCCCTTCAGATCAGTTTCTCGCTAGACTGAAACTAGACTGATAAAAGGACAAGTTTCCCTGTCGAAGTTCTTGCTTTATTAAGCTTCCGTTAAATCAATGAACAAAAACGAGTGTTTTTTTACTCGCCGTGAGAATCAAGTCTCTCGGTATTCACATACACTAAACCTGGCGGTTAGACTTGATTAGTCTGAGCTACAACAATGATTAATTTTACTCTGGGATTAAAAATACATTTTTGAATTTCAATTGAAATGATTATCATCCACCAAACACTATTTTCTATAACTTCTTGTTTGTTTAGGCTGCCATGTTTTTATATTACTTTAGATGGATGAACGGACAGACAGTCAAAGTTAAAGGGGGGAACGAGATATTTCAGCACCCTGAAATATTCCGTTCCCCCCTCCTTACTTTTTAATACTTTGACTGACAAGTCTGTCCTTTTCTGTCCACAGTCCTCTCATCATGGACACTTACTTCTGTGAATATGAAGACATTTGGTCTTTTTATGTCAAAGTTACAGGGGGGAACGAGAAATTTCAGCACCCTGAAATATTTCGTTCCCCCCTCCTTACTTTTTAATACTTTGACTGACAAGTCTGTCCTTTTCTGTCCACAGTCCTCTCATCACGGACACTTACTTCTGTGAATATGAAGAACATATTTTAGATGGTTTAGGTTGACAGTTGATTCAATAACTATGTTTTTATTATGGCAGAGAGGTAAATTAAATATGAAATGAAATGAAATGAAATGAAATGAAAAATACTTTATTTATCCCAGAAGGGAAATTCAATGTTGTAGTAGTTTTTTTTTTTTTTTTGTCCAACAATAAAAAAACAACAATGAAGACAACAATACAGTAATACAAATCAAGGTCTGTTCTTGTTGTGGAGGCTAATGGCTGCAGGCAGGAATGATCTTTTGTATCTTTCGGTCTTGCATCGGACCTGAAGAAGCCTCTCACTGAACACACTCTGTTGTTTGATCACTGTGTCGTGCAGAGGGTGAGAAGAGTCCTCCATCATCTTCATCAGTTTGTCCAGCATTCTTTTTTGTACAATCAGCTCCAGCGGCTCCAGAGATACTCCCAGCACAGATCCAGCTTTCCTGATCAGTTTGTTGATTCTCTTCAAGTCTCTGGTTCTGATGCTGCTGCCCCAGCAGATGGCTGCAAAGCTGATTGCACTTTCCACAACAGACCTATAGAAGATTTGCAACATCTTGGTGCAGACATTAAAAGATCTCAGCTTCCTTAAGAAGTAGAGTCTGCTCTGACCTTTCTTGTAGATGTATTCTGTGTTGCATTTCCACTCTAGTCTGTTGTCCAGCTGAACTCCAAGGTACTTGTATTCCTCCACCACCTCTACCTCCTCTCCTAGGATGGAAATACAGAGGTGTACATCGTGAAGAGAAATGGTGAGAGTACAGTTCCTTGTGGCGCTCCAGTGCTGCTGACCTCCATCCCAGACACACAACCCCCCAGTCTCACAAACTGTGGTCTGTTTGTGAGGTAGTCATAAATCCAGGAGGTTGTGGAGGAATCCACCTGGAATTTATGGAGCTTCTCACATAACAAAGCAGGCTGAATTGTGTTAAAAGCACTTGAGAAGTCAAAGAACATGACCCTCAAAGTGCTGCCTGATTGGTCCAGATGAGCGTGTGCTCTGTGAAGCAGGTAGATGATGGCATCTTCAACCCCAAGCCCATTACGGTATGCAAACTGTAATGGGTCCTGAAAGGTGCTGACCTGCTTGTTGAGGTGAGCCAGTAAGAGTCTCTCCAGGACTTTCATGACGTGAGATGTCAGGGCAACTGGTCTGTAGTCGTTTGGTTCAGCTGGTTGTGGTTTTTTAGGTACTGGAACAAGGCAGGATGTTTTCCACAGCACAGGAACTGTTTTCTGTCTCAGACTGGTGTTGAAGAGGTGCTGGAGAACTGGACATAGTTGCATTGAGCAGGTCTTGAGAACTCTGGGACTGACACCATCTGGACCTGCAGCCTTGTTCTGGTTCAGTTTCTCCAGTTGTTTCTTGACCTGGTAGCAGGTCACAGACAGAGTGGAGGTGGAGGCAGAGGAGGTCTTTGGGTGCTCTGAGGTGGAGGAAGATGATGCAGTGTTCTGGTCCATGACTGAGCTGGAGGGTGACGAAGTGGAGGTGTGACAGGAAAGCTGTGGGCTCATGGAGGGTGTGTGGTCTGTGGGGATGGAGGCAGGGGGGGAACTGAACCTGTTGAAGAACATGTTCAGTTCATTAGCTCTGTCCAGACCTCCATCAGTCTGGTCCCCCTTTACCTTGAAGCCGGTGATCTTCTTCATTCCAGACCACACATCCCTCACGTTGTTCTGCTGGAGCTGACTCTCTAGCTTCCTCCTGTAGTCCTCCTTGCACTTCCTTGTTTGTGCTTTAAGTTGTTTTTGTGTTGTCTTTAATAACTCCCTGTCACCATCCCTGAAGGCTTTCTTTTTGATGTTCAGCAGCTTTTTCAGGTCTCTGGTGATCCAGGGTTTGTTATTGGGGAAGCACCTCACAGTTCTTGTTGGTACGATGCTGTCCACACAGAAGTTTATATAATCTGTCACACACTCAGTCATGGTGTTGATGTTGTCTCCATGAGGTTCACAGAGGACATTCCAGTCCGTAGCCTCGAAGCAACTTTTCAGAGCACCTTCAGCATCATTAGACCAGGTTTTGATGGTTTTTGTGATCACTGGTTGCTGCTGAACGATGGGCTTGTANTAGTTTTTTTTTTTTTTTTGTCCAACAATAAAAAAACAACAATGAAGACAACAATACAGTAATACAAATCAAGGTCTGTTCTTGTTGTGGAGGCTAATGGCTGCAGGCAGGAATGATCTTTTGTATCTTTCGGTCTTGCATCGGACCTGAAGAAGCCTCTCACTGAACACACTCTGTTGTTTGATCACTGTGTCGTGCAGAGGGTGAGAAGAGTCCTCCATCATCTTCATCAGTTTGTCCAGCATTCTTTTTTGTACAATCAGCTCCAGCGGCTCCAGAGATACTCCCAGCACAGATCCAGCTTTCCTGATCAGTTTGTTGATTCTCTTCAAGTCTCTGGTTCTGATGCTGCTGCCCCAGCAGATGGCTGCAAAGCTGATTGCACTTTCCACAACAGACCTATAGAAGATTTGCAACATCTTGGTGCAGACATTAAAAGATCTCAGCTTCCTTAAGAAGTAGAGTCTGCTCTGACCTTTCTTGTAGATGTATTCTGTGTTGCATTTCCACTCTAGTCTGTTGTCCAGCTGAACTCCAAGGTACTTGTATTCCTCCACCACCTCTACCTCCTCTCCTAGGATGGAAATACTGCTGTGTTGATTCTTTCTCCTCCTGAAGTCAACAATCATCTCCTTAGTTTTGCTGCTATTTAAAACGAGATGATTGTTACTGCACCATTTCACAAACTGACTGACCAGTTCTCTATACTCAGCTTCTTGTCCCTCACTGATGCACCCAACAACTGCAGAGTCATCAGAGTATTTCTGCAGATGACAGGACTCAGAGTTGTACTGGAAGTCAGAGGTGTACATCGTGAAGAGAAATGGTGAGAGTACAGTTCCTTGTGGCGCTCCAGTGCTGCTGACCTCCATCCCAGACACACAACCCCCCAGTCTCACAAACTGTGGTCTGTTTGTGAGGTAGTCATAAATCCAGGAGGTTGTGGAGGAATCCACCTGGAATTTATGGAGCTTCTCACATAACAAAGCAGGCTGAATTGTGTTAAAAGCACTTGAGAAGTCAAAGAACATGACCCTCAAAGTGCTGCCTGATTGGTCCAGATGAGCGTGTGCTCTGTGAAGCAGGTAGATGATGGCATCTTCAACCCCAAGCCCATTACGGTATGCAAACTGTAATGGGTCCTGAAAGGTGCTGACCTGCTTGTTGAGGTGAGCCAGTAAGAGTCTCTCCAGGACTTTCATGACGTGAGATGTCAGGGCAACTGGTCTGTAGTCGTTTGGTTCAGCTGGTTGTGGTTTTTTAGGTACTGGAACAAGGCAGGATGTTTTCCACAGCACAGGAACTGTTTTCTGTCTCAGACAGGTGTTGAAGAGGTGCTGGAGAACTGGACATAGTTGCATTGAGCAGGTCTTGAGAACTCTGGGACTGACACCATCTGGACCTGCAGCCTTGTTCTGGTTCAGTTTCTCCAGTTGTTTCTTGACCTGGTAGCAGGTCACAGACAGAGTGGAGGTGGAGGCAGAGGAGGTCTTTGGGTGCTCTGAGGTGGAGGAAGATGATGCAGTGTTCTGGTCCATGACTGAGCTGGAGGGTGACGAAGTGGAGGTGTGACAGGAAAGCTGTGGGCTCATGGAGGGTGTGTGGTCTGTGGGGATGGAGGCAGGGGGGGAACTGAACCTGTTGAAGAACATGTTCAGTTCATTAGCTCTGTCCAGACCTCCATCAGTCTGGTCCCCCTTTACCTTGAAGCCGGTGATCTTCTTCATTCCAGACCACACATCCCTCACGTTGTTCTGCTGGAGCTGACTCTCTAGCTTCCTCCTGTAGTCCTCCTTGCACTTCCTTGTTTGTGCTTTAAGTTGTTTTTGTGTTGTCTTTAATAACTCCCTGTCACCATCCCTGAAGGCTTTCTTTTTGATGTTCAGCAGCTTTTTCAGGTCTCTGGTGATCCAGGGTTTGTTATTGGGGAAGCACCTCACAGTTCTTGTTGGTACAATGCTGTCCACACAGAAGTTTATATAATCTGTCACACACTCAGTCATGGTGTTGATGTTGTCTCCATGAGGTTCACAGAGGACATTCAAGTTTCAAATATACACTAATTTGCTAATTTGAGCTGGTGTAGATGTGGAAAGGTTACAGTACAAGTTGGTCATTGGCTGTTTACTTGAATTACGCACATCAGAATGTGAAATACTTTCTAATGTTGCCCAGTAAACAGACACACTGCATAGAACCACTGGTTAAGATGTGGAACATCTTCTTGATTATGAAAGGCTTTCATAGAATTAAGACAGTCACAGAGAGAAACACCTATTACTGCTCCCCAAAATACTTAATACTGAGTCAGGGAAAACTCAGATGCACCATGCACCTAAAATGATCCTCACCTCACTCAAACTGTGTTTTTACTTTATCTCCAACCTTTTAGTGTTCAACAGCAATTTTCAGAATGACCAGTTTTGTAGGATTTTGGTTTGTTGAGTTAAATTTGTAAAGCATGATAGTGTATATTTTAATATGGCTAACACAGCTAATTTCACTTTAAACAGATAACCTAAAGGACCTTTGCCTTTACTGTGGGGAGCAGGAACATGACACTGACTGGTAGAGTAATAAATCTAAACATGGATTTGCTTTATTGGATTTAATACACATTTTTGAGATTGTGGGTGGAGGATTTTCAGAGAGTGAAATTTAAATTGTCATTAATTCTAGATACAATGTGATGCAAGCCAAAGATGGTACCACTAGGCTTGTGTGAGAAGCCCACTGCCAAAGCTGGCTTTTGTTTGGCGTGTTGTTAAAGTGTTTTTAGAAAGAGTATATTGTTTTTTGGTGAGTTTTTCTTTGATGTTTAACATTAGTCATACATACATATGTTGTATTATTACTAAATGTTTGCAGATCATTGCTTTGGAGGCAACTGGGTTTTTAGGTAGACTATTTTTTTTGGGGGGGGGGTTTGTCTGTTGTTTGAAATATGTTGTGTTCATAAGTTGAATAAAGTTATATTTAAATGTTTGGAGAGTGGGGTTCCTACTGTAATGGTAGCATTTTTATTTCTACTCACAGGTATGAAAATAATGGTTTCTGTAGTTGACGATGTCCTCACATTCACAGGACATCCCATCAGATAAAGAAGGAATAAAAACAGAAGAAACAGATCTGCAAGTCATGTTGTCATTATGTTGGGGGAGGGGGGACGGAATATTTCAGGGTGCTGAGAAATCCTGTTCCCCCCTGTAACTTTGACATAAAAAGACCAAATGTCTTCATATTCACTGAAGTAAGTGTCCATGATGAGAGGATTGTGGACAGAAAAGGACAGACTTGTCAGTCAAAGTATTAAAAAGTAAGGAGGGGGGAACGGAATATTTCAGGGTGCTGAGAAATCCTGTTCCCCCCTGTAACTTTGACATAAAAAGACCAAATGTCTTCATATTCACAGAAGTAAGTGTCCATGATGAGAGGACTGTGGACAGAAAAGGACAGACTTGTCAGTCAAAGAATTAAAAAGTAAGGAGGGGGGAACTGAATATTTCAGGGTGCTGAAATATCTCATTCCCCCCTTTAACTTTGACTGTCTGTCCGTTCATCCATCTAAAGTAATATAAAAACATGGCAGCCAAGAAACAAACAAGGCAAACAAGAAGTTATAGAAAATAGTGTTTGGTGGATGATAATCATTTCAATTGAAATTCAAAAATGTATTTTTAATCCCAGAGTAAAATTAATCATTGTTGTAGCTCAGACTAATCAAGTCTAACCGCCAGGTTTAGTGTACGTGAATACCGAGAGACTTGATTCTCACGGCGAGTAAAAAAACACTCGTTTTTGTTCATTGATTTAACGGTAGCTTAATAAAGCAAGAACTTCGACAGGGAAACTTGTCCTTTTATCAGTCTAGTTTCAGTCTAGCGAGAAACTGATCTGAAGGGCTGTGAAGCTTGTCGGCTCCGCCCCTCTGGCTGCGGTGCGCGCTCCCGAGACAGGGGAAACAGAATATTTCAGGGGAACACATTTTCGCACAAGACCTGGTCATCCAAGTTGCTTGAGATCAAAAATGGGAAAAATGGATAACGGCCTTTATCTGTTTTTTCCATTTTTCATTTTAATACAAAATCGGAAAAGTAAAAAACAAGGCGTTATCCGTTTTTTCATTTTCGTTTGGTAACAAATAGACGAAAAACGAGTGGATTTTTGTTTTTTTTATTTTTGGTTTTAATTTGAAAAACGAATGAACAAATGATACAATGGTTTGGAACAAATGGAAATGAACATATTTTTGTTTTGGTTCATGAAACGAAAATGGGAAAAACGGATAACGAGCGCATTTATAATTTTGGTATTGTCATTTTGAAGCAAGTGACCCGACAGTTTGGATGTGGATTAAACAAAACGTAAAAACGGAGAAGTGCGATAGGCGCCGTGTGATCGAACTGATAGCATGTTCCTACTGTGTACCGGAGCTGCAGCCGCTCCAATAGGTTACGGCGCTCCGCCACGGATTTATCAAAACAATGGAGGACACGGTAGCGCCGGACTCCAAACACAGAAACCAAGAAAAGGCTGCTGGAGGCACGGCGACATGGTCTGATAAGAGATGGTGACGGCCTGAAGCTGATAAAGTGTAAGAGATGGTCACTTGTGAAGGTAAGCTAATGCTAATGGAAGCCTGTAGTAGTGACTCAGATATGCTACATCAAAATTGAAACTATGCAAATATATATGGATTAACATCTGCTGATCAGTATGCTGTGTGTGTGTATTAGATGATTGTCCTGCAGAGTCATCGCAGCAGGTGAGGGCTATTACCTGGCATCTGTCTCTGCCACCTCTACAACCCGAGCCTCAGCCTGGAGAAGGTCCCCGTCCTGTGGAAGACCTCCTGTGTGGTTCCGGTTCCTAAAACAGCACAAGCCAACTGGCCCACTACAGACCTGTTGCCCTGACCTCCCACCTGGACGGGAAGAGACTGAACACGCTGGTCAGGAGGGCCAGCTCTGTCCTGGGCTGCCCACTGGATTCTGTGGAGGAGGTGGGTGAGAGGAGGATATTAGCCAAACTCTCATCGATCATGGACAACAGCTCTCACCCACTGCACCAGACTGTAGAGGAGATGAGCAGCTCCTTCAGTGGACGACTCAGACACCTTCGGTGCAGGAAGGAGCGCTACCGCAGGTCCCTCATCCCCACCGTTGTCAGACTGTACAACGCCACTTTGTAGCTGGCTGTGAAATAACCGGTTCTGTGCAATAACAACCTGAGCAATGATCCACCAATAACCAATTTTTGTGACTTTATCAACCACATCTACCTCCTGTGACTGTGAACCACCATATCCATCCGTTGTGCACTAGATATTCGAATATTTGTATATAGTCATTCTAGAAAGTTTTTATTTCATCTATTTTTTATTTTATATTTTATTTTTAGTATTACTTTGTTTTAATTTTCTCTCTTAATGATGTACCTTTCAATCTTTTTTTTGCGCCCCCACTGTGGGTACTTTGAGAGCCTGTAACAGTGAATTTCTCCATTGTGAGATGAATAAAGTTGAATCTTATCTTCAAACCTCCCTTGGTGTGCTAGGAGAGAGAACACATGCCATGACCCAGACATGTGGGCCTGCCTTTTTGTCTATACATTTTTCTTTACCTGTCCAATATCTTTTTTATTCCATTGCAGATTACTATGGATCTTGACAATGATGACAATAAAGACAGGGATTTCTCCAGGGATTTCTCCACGTTTGTGCCCAAAGTTTGTACTATGAAAAGGTTTGTTTAAAATACAAAACAATTCTTACAGTAAAATATATTTGAGTTCATATGATTCTTATTAAGACCTGTTATCAAGGAAAGATAGTTTAAGCTACTTCTTTACAGGGTATCCGTGGGGTCTTGAAATTTATAAAAAATACCTTTTAAAATAAATTGATTTAAGGAAAATTCAGACCCGTGAAAATATTTAATGTCTTGAATCGATTTTTGTAAAGTCTACATTTGTCAGGTTCTAGGGTTTTGTTTATTTTCATTCCATGTTGTAGCTTTTGGTTTTTCTGTAGTTGTGTTTGTTTTCCAGTCATCTGTGTTCACTCTGTGCTTTAGATTAGTTTAGGTTTATTCAGTTCTCTTCAGTCTAGTGCTTTTCCATTCAGGTGTGTTCTGTTAGTTTAGTCTTGCCTCGTGTCTGAGTTCATGTTTGATATCTGTCATTTAGTTCAGCCTTTATTTTGCCCCAGTCTTGTGTCCTGTCCTGCTTTTATTTTTGTACCGTCTGTACCTCCTGTTCTCCCCGTAGTGTAGGTCCCTTGATTGTGTTATGTCACTTCCTTTATTCATTCTGTCCACTCCCAGGTGGATCCTGTTACAATGATTAGTTCCTGCTTGTCTTCCCCATGTTCCCAGATGTTTTGAGTTGGTCATCAGTTAGAGTTTGTGTATTTAAGCCTCATGTGTTCCTTAGTCTGTGTCGGATTATTTTGCAGTTAAACCTCTGATAGATCTAGCCATTTGTCATGTTCACCATTGCCTTCCCGTGTTTTATCGTTGGTCTTCGCCCCCCTCCTGGATTATCTCTCCTGTAAGTTTGTTTTTGCTGCCCAGCCAGCATCTTTATTTTATTATTAAATCCTTCTGTGACTGTATTTACGCCTCCCGTCTCCTGCCTACACTTGGGTCCTATATTACAACCCCAACACATAACAACATTTTGGTATTAACATGTGTAACGTAAAGAAACCCTAACACGGACCATGGAGGAACCCATCTTGCTTGGTCAAATTAACTACTGACGGGCAGGTGCAATATTGACCCAGCGATTGAGTTATGAAACAGCCCATATTGGGATATTTTTAATCCAAATGTTGATGCAGTTCGTTTCAAATAGACTTTTGACGATTATTTAATGTTAATGTTTATCAATGTAATGACATGTTAAACTGTTATTTGTTTACTGTTTTTATATTTATTATATGTTCATTATCATAAACAAACTTAATGCAACTTTTCATTTCTGCCCTGTTTTCATAAAGTCTCAGAGCAGTCAGCACCTGCAGGGTTCAGAACAGAGGACCATTTTTCTCAGAGGAGCACTGCAGCATTGTGTGTGTGTGGGGGTGGGGGGGTGGGGGTGGGGGGGCTCATAAATAATGTCAAAAAGAGTCTCTATCAAATCTAAGCCTCCTTGCTGCCATTGTTTATAGGTCTAAACACAACTAGCAGCTTATGCCGGGCGGACACTGTGCGATTTCAAGGGGATTTCGCCAAGATTTTGCCGTCGCAGACCACGCTGCATCATCGTGGGAACATTGTAGCATCAGGATGTCGGGTCGGGAGGTCGTAAGCCGTACAGTTTGAGCACACTCACGAGGAAGGATTAATTGCTGCTACGTTCTAACAATAATGCTGCGACCTTCTGCGAACTTCTGGCAATTTTCGCCGTTTTCGTACAGCGTGAGCGGTGTTACACCACGATTCTATGTTCGCACCTGCGCAGAAGACACCGGTGGAGCAACATTGGCTGACTAATGCTAACGTGAAACTATCATAGCTACTGTAAAACAAAATATAGTTTAACATTAACGTTACCTCAAGCCCCTGATGAAGGATGGACATCCCATACCGACCACGTCTCCTCAGCCATTCACGTACCCAAATCCTTTTCTTTTTTTTTTTTTAGTTTCAGCGCACAAGACAGCACACACAACTGCAACAACTTTCTGCCTGCTCGCCATCTTGTTGTCAGGCACGCTGTGGTTATCATAGGAACTAGGAACCTTTGTTTTTCGTTGAGTTACAGTTAGTAACAGAACAGAATGCTTTTCCATGTTGAATATTAAGAATTTATTTGTTACTTTTGACACTATTTCACACTGAAGAAGTCGGGGATTAATTTTTTGCAACCCCCTCACAGCTTCAGACAGACGTGCCAGACAAATGTGTATGAACGCCAGAGCAGCCTGGTTCCAGGCACCAGACAGCAACAGTGTGTGGGAGAACACTAGCTGAGGTACACGGTCAAGCAACTACTGAGAAATAGCAGGATTCAGTGAGATGCATATATGATACCTCCAAATGTTGGACAGCAGATGATCAGGGTCTCCACAGAGGAGGAATAGGTTAATAAACAGATCGGATGGCAGATGGATTTTGGCAGTTTGTGCTGGAGAGTGAAAAGAGGGCTTACGGTTGGAAGTGGTTGTCAGACTTCAGGAGGAGGACCCAATGTCAATGTGATGCAGCTGGCGTGCGAGTGCGGGCTGGAGAAGTTGGAGGGCGGACAGACAAGCACAGTCCAGAGAGGAGGAGGCACAAGCGGGCACTTGTTGGGAGCGGAGGCGGACCCAGGCTGGCGGGTGGAGGAGCGGACACAGGTGCACGGTGTGGGAACTGCCACAGGAGAGGAAGGATCCGGGAGTGGCGGCACGGAAGCCATGATGGAGAGGTCCTGGAGGCTGGGAGACATGGTCTGGAAACTGCCAGAAAAGAACCAGTCATGGCACGGGAACCGTCATGGCCAAAAGAGAGTCCAGGAAGGAGAATCTGCACAGGAGAAAACAGGTAAGGTTGGAACCAACAACTGGTAAATGGTAAATGTCTTGTATTTGTATAGCGGTTTTCTAGTAATTCAGACCACTCAAAGCACTTTCACACTACAAATTTTACATGCACCCATTCACACAACCCGATATGTAAACCGGGGGGAGAGGGTAGGGGCTAACACTCACACAACCCGAAGTGCAAATCGGGGGGCAACATAGGGTTTAGTGTCTTGCCCAAGGACACTTCTACATGTGGTGGTGGAAGCCGGGATCGATCCAACAACCTTCCGATTGGAAGATGACCGCTCTAACCACCCAGCCACAGCCACCCCAAACCAAAGATTCCCTTAAGACAGGAGTGCAGAACAGCTAAGAGAGTAGTGCTTATGAACTACTGAGGCAAAAAATGACAGTAAATCAGTGGAAATCCGAAAAAATGCCAATAGAACAGACAAAACAACAGTCAAACAGGAAGTGACACAATCCGTCTTACCGCGAGATTGCGAGACTGCTCCAATGGTAACAAACACTTGGTAGCAGGCGCGGCACCAGGCGGTAGACCTTCACCAGGCTGGGAAGACTGAATCTGCAATAGGTAAGCAGCTTGGTGTGAAGAAATCAACTGTGGGAGCAATTATTAGAAAATGGAAGACATACAAGACCACTGATAATCACCCTCGATCTGGGGCTCCACGCAAGATCTCACCCCGTGGGGTCAAAATGATCACAAGAACGGTGAGCAAAAATCCCAGAACCACACGGAGGAACCTAGTGAATGACCTGCAGAGAGCTGGGACCAAAGTAACAAAGGCTACCATCAGTAACACACTACACCGCCAGGGACTCAAATCCTGCAGTGCCAGACGTGTCCCCCTGCTGAAGCCAGGACACGTCCAGGCCCATCTGCGGTTTGCTAGAGAGCATTTGGATGATCCAGAAGAGGATTGGGAGAACATCATATGGTCAGATGAAACCAAAATAGAACTTTTTGGTAGAAACTCAACTTGTCATGTTTGGAGGGGAAAGAATGCTGAGTTGGATCCAAAGAACACCATACCTACTGTAAAGCATGGGGGTGGAAACATCATGCTTTGGGGCTGTTTTTCTGCAAGGGGACCAGGACGACTGATCCGTGTAAAGGAAAGAATGAATGGGGCCATGTATCGTAAGATTTTGAGTGAAAACCTCCTTCCATCAGCAAGGGCATTGAAAATGAGACGTGGCTGGGTCTTTCAGCATGACAATGATCCCAAACACACCGCCCGGGCAACGAAGGAGTGGCTTCGTAAGAAGCATTTCAAGGTCCTGGAGTGGCCTAGCCAGTCTCCAGATCTCAACCCCATAGAAAATCTCTGGAGGGAGTTGAAAGTCCGTGTTGCCCAGCGTCAGCCCCAAAACATCACTGCTCTAGAGGAGATCTGCATGGAGGAATGGGCCAAAATATCAGCAACAGTGTGTGAAAACCTTGTGAAGACTTACAGAAAACGTTTGACCTCTGTCATTGCCAACAAAGGCTATATAACAAAGTATTGAGATTAACTTTTGTTATTGACCAAATACTTATTTTCCACCATAATTTGCAAATAAATTCTTTAAAAATCAGACAATGTGATTTTCTGGATTTTTTTCCTCATTTTGTCTCTCATAGTTGAGGTATACCTATGATGAAAATTACAGGCCTCTTGATCTTTTTAAGTGGGAGAACTTACACAATTGGTGGCTGACTAAATACTTTTTTGCCCCACTGTATTTATCTCAATTTGCTTGTCCCATACCGGAAGTATCTTACCCGTATGCTGCTTGTTGTGTAGTATCTGGAAAGTTTCCACTGCTGTTACAGTCCTACCACTAGGTGGCAGGACTTGATAGAGGACAGATTTGTTTGTTTGTAAACAAGATAACTCAAAAACCTCTGGATGGATTTTAATGAAATTTTCAGGATAGGTTGGAAATGGTCCAAGGACCAATCTATTAGATTTTGGTGGTGATCCAGATCATTGGTGGAGGTCTGCACTCTCAGAGTGCTTTTCTAGTTTGTTGTATTTGCATTTTTCAAAATGTCCCTCATTGTGTCCTATGAGGCTAAGATTTCCTGGACTACATGGCGGTCGACTGCGTCAAAGGCCGAGGACAGGTCCAACAGGACTAGAACTGTGCAGTTTCCAGAGTCCACATACATCATGATGTCACGAGACACTTTCAGTAACGCAGTCTCTGTGGAGTGGTGTTTTCGAAACCCAGACTGGAACATGATATAGATGCTGTGTGACTCTAGGAAAGATGTGAGTTGTGTAGAAATCAATTTCTCTAAGATTTTTCCTAATAGGGGAAGTTAAGAGTTTGGCCGATAGTTTTGGAGCTCTGAGCTGTCCAGGTTTGGTTTCTACTATTGCATGTTTGAAGTTTTTAGGAAACACACCAGAAGACAGCAACATGTTAAATAGTCTGGCTAACCATGGTCCAACTCTATCAAAAATATTCACAAGGAACTTTAGTGGCAGAACATCTCCAGAACTGGAGGAGGGTTTCATTATAGCTACCAGTGCTGAGATGTCTTCGAGACTCACAGGACTAAAGCAGGACCAGATATGTGAGGGAGATTCAGCATGGCTTGGACTTCTTAAACATGGTGGGCTTTTCTCTTTCATGTCCCTGATCTCATGCACAAAAGGGTCATGAACTCATTACAGTCTGCCTCACAGGAAATAGGAACAGCTGAAGTAGCAGGAGACACAATGGAGCTAATATTGTCAAACAGCACTTTAGAATTTTTTTCTGTTTGAAGATATCAGGTTTGCAAAAATACTGGATCTGACACCCTAAATTGTTTCATTTAAGGAGAGTATTAGATCCCAAAGATGTAGTCTGTGAACCTTAAAGTAGAACTAAGTAAGTTTTTTCACCTCAATAAATGTTTTCTAGAGTCCCTGTGGGGGTAAACAAGGACTTGGCGGGGTGATTCGTGGGTCCTTCCTCTCCCTCCGGGGTCTGTGTCCTGAAAGCGGCACTTGCAACTTTCAGTGGATCGGACCCGACTAATCTCGCGAGAACAAACCTGCTTTACGGCACTCACACTCACGTACATAAATAGAAGCATGAAGCCCTTGCCATTGTTTGCAACGCCACCCTTAGGAGCGCAAAGATGGCAGAACCAAAAAGAACGAAAAAACTTTTGACCGACGAGCAGAAAAAAAGGAAACGTGATTGGGACCAAGAGAGAGCTCAGTCGCGGGTGAACATCGGCAGAGCATCTGCGTCTGCGGCGGGGGAACGTTACGACAGTGAGCTTTCACAGGGGACCAGTAGGGGGAGAGCGAGAGCAAAACTTACTTAGTTCTGCTTTAAGCTTGGTGGATTTCCAGAGTTGTTCAATTTTGTGACACAATCTTCTCAGGTTCAAAATGTTTTCATTTAACCAGGATCATGACTGCTTTCACAGGACATTGCTAGATATTAGTGGTGCCATATTAGAGCTAGTTATGGAAAAATTTGGTATTAATGAATTAGTTGAGTGAATTTTAATAAAAGAAATTTATTGTAAAATCATGCATATGTGAGAGCATATGTCAGTGTGTCAGTCAAATGATGGTACATTGGAAATAGGCTCTAAGGCAGGGGTGGGCAACTCCAGGCCTCGAGGGCCACTATCCTGCATATTTTAGATGTTCCCCTGTTTCACCACACCTGCTGCAGATGAACAGGTTGTTAACAGGCTTCTATAGGACTTGCTGAGAGGTTGCAGATTTGAATCAGGTGTGGTGAAACAGGGGAACATCTAAAATGTGCAGGATAGTGGCCCTCGAGACCTGGAGTTGCCCACCCCTGCTCTAAGGCGTGATGCTTATCGAGCTGTTTTATAGTGGCGCTGATACAGAGAGATTATCAGAACACTGGACATCATCAGAACTTTGTGTTTAGAATGTCCTGATGAGATTGCTGAGAATCTAATCTGAGTGCTTGTTGATGAGGAAACCAAGAACAACATGTTTTCAGTTATAATCATTTGAAACTGTGTCATGTTTGTACAAATGAGCATGAGGTAATCTAAATCTTTTCTATAAGCTGCAGTGAGTGTTGAAACAGTTCATAAAATCCTCCACATCAACACATATACTCAATTCAGAGGGATCAAACATAGCACAAAACCTCTCAGCGGTGGTCTTTGTAATTATTCTCCTTTCAGCCTTTATAGGGACAGGGCCAGGATCAGGAGGGACAATAAGTTAAAAAAAACACACAGTTGTGGTCACTCAAGTGGACATCCTCTACACACATTTCCAACACCTAGGTCAAGTGAAAATACCAGGTTCAAAGTATGACCTTTGCTGTGGGTTGGGTCTGATGCATGCTAATTAAGATTAGAAAATTCAGTCATGTATAGAAAATCAGCTGCTGGGCCTTAAGAGCTATCATCAATGTGCAAGTTAAAATCTCCCAGAATTAAAACTTTTCCCAGTTTTATTAGAGATAACAAAAAGTTACTAAAATCATTTTAAAATAACCAGCAAGGCCAGGATGACAATAGATCAGGACGCAGTGAACTGTGTTGGGGAAGCCGACTTTGAACATTTGAAACTCAAAAGAGATGTAACTGTCAGTGTGTCATTCTGCATGCCTATCTGTCCTGATACACAGCAGCAAGACCACCTCCATCGACAGGGCAGTCCAAGTACTGTACCAAGCAGCCAAGGGGGCACAACTTGTGCAGATGGACAAACTCCCCATCTCTGCCACGTTTCTGTGAGAAACATCAGGTCTAGGTTTTCTCTGGTGAACAGTTCACTAAGAGAGAATGATTTGTTTGCCACAGAGCAAGCATTCAACAGACCAATGCAATATACTGGGGATGATGTCACAGCGCTTTTGTCAGGCGCGTGTAGTGTAATTTGCTGAAGCCACCTCTCGCGATCACGTGAGGCCCTGCTGTAGCGGCATCAATGAGTTATTTTTTTTTTTATTGATGCAAACACATGGGTTCAGGATGATCCAGATGGTTGGTCGGTTAGGAAGTGTTTTCAAGCACATCCTGCTTGAGAGGGACCCGACACAGCCACCTGTGACGTTGGTATGGTCGTGAGGAGCCACAGGCAGTCCAAACGGCTCTCTTGGCTTTAACCTGGACCCCTCATCTGCAGCCCTTCTCCTCACTGTCATCTTTGGATTACCTGCCACCCGTGACACCAGCAGGTATTCAAGGTGGATAGACACGCACATAACCGGAGGCGGAAAAGTTTGTTTGTAGCTGCTTCAGTCATTAAAGCAGTACAAAAGCTACACTTTTGAAACTTGTCTAAGTGGATACTCAGCAAAAAACATGTTCGTCTTCATATTAGACATCACTCTGTGCGTCTCCAGTGGCTTTACAATGGACTAAATAACTTCAGTAATTCGGGTTGCAGTCGGAAATTGTGTTCTGGTGATTTATGCTGCCATAGTACAAATTGACAACTTATTTCATAATAAGATGTCTTTGGAAGTTTATACAGTATTCTTGCTTATGGCGAGTGGTACCTTGTGAGTTATTTAAGTGTATTTTTATGATCCTTCCCTGATATTTTCTATATAAAAGCCCTCTGGGTCCTTGGCAGCCATTGTTGGATCCTTCTCCTCTTTGTGTGTCCAAACATTTGCCTGTTGCTCTGACAATGCAAAGAAGGTAAAAATAGCACCATACTTAGTGTTCCTGTCCTGGGAGGATTTATTTGATAGGTAAAATGTATTTGTGGAAAAATATAAGAACAAAAATAAACAATAAATCTGTTTATTAAGGTCAAGATTGTGGAATGGCACATGTAGGAATCTGTAGCACATCTCAACAGGTAGCATATTTCAACAGAACACCGGTTCGAGTAACGGACACAGCTGCAGAAAAGTTATTTAGTACTGCTTTAAAGAGTCGCTCCATTGACTCATTGATGTTAAAAAGAAACCCGCGATCATTAAGTCCAAATGGCATAGGTACAGTCACTAAGAACCAAGACTGGTACGACAACATAAGTTGTAATAAAAAAAGAACAACACAAAAAACTATAGTTAAAAACAATCCTGCAGCAGCAAGGCCATACACAGGCTCCATCCTGCCTTTTTTCCTGTAGACTCTTGCCTGAGGGGAGAGGAATAAATGTACCACATTAACCTGGAAATAGAGATACCAGTAGGGAGCAAATAACCTTACTGAAACCCAGGAACAGAAAAGGAATTCATGAAATACAACCAACAAAAGCCACAAGAAAACCCCTGACTAGAGAGATGATAAAGTTGTCAGGTTCAGTGGTTTGTGTGTGCTGTGTGTACTGTGTCGGGTGAGTCATCTCTCTGCAGTGAGGATCTACGCTGGAGAGCGAGGCAGATTAACAACACCTGGTGGCGATCAGCGCTGATGAGGAGCAGGGTGCTACTTAAGCCAGAGGCAGACCTTCATTCATCGCCTGGTTGTTGACCTGAATGGTAGCTCCCGTGTGCCAACTCTTTGAGATTTAGTACTTGTGATTCTGAGAAACGTTTCCGAGATTTTTGTACTGTTTATGAAGACCGTGGATCTTCTTGTGTGTGACTAATCGTGTTCTCTCCAGGATTATTCACCCTGCTCCTCGTGCTCCGAGGATTTCTTCGTGTCCAGTGTCTGATCGCCTGGAACCTGTCTGTCTCCCTCCAGCCTCCTCACCCGACCTTGGACTCACCACCTCCCTGCACAGCACTGGACCTGCCCTCCCTTCAAGTTCAGCTACCTGCATCATCCCGTGAGTTAACCTCACCAGTCATTGCAAGATCACCTGAACCTTCTGTCAGGATCTCTGCTGCTGGTGGGTGGTGTGGTTTTTCCTGCACTAATTGTCTTGCAGGGCGTGGCAGCAGCTCATCAGCGGACACAGGTGTGGATCGTTACCCAGCTCAGGAGAGCTGGGTATTTAAGCAGAGGAGGAACCACAGACAGACGCCAGTTTGTTCCACTAACTTCCCGTGGTACAGAGTGGCCAGAGATCTATTTGTGACAGACGTATTGTTAGCTGTGTCTAACCTGCCTTCTCTTCCCTTATTCTCAGTCCCGTGTCCTGGAGCGTTCCTCCAGTTACCAGCACCTCTACGTGGTCATCTACCCGTCTTTACAGAGGACTGGCTCACCACGTTTCTCCTGCTCAGTTGTGGCATCGCACTATTGGCTCTCTCTCTGGCTCCCTGTCTGTCTCTGGTCTCCTCTGGATCCACGCCTCACCGGTCACCGCGCTGCTGTCACCCCTGTCACAGTTCCATCTGTGCAGACAGCCCCTGGAGCCAGACACCATTAATCAACGTTCCGACAGCTTGGATCACCACCCCTTGCGGCAGCACCTCCGGATCCCTCCTCACGACAGCACGGCTTCTCGTCACCGTGAGTTTAAAGAGCACGATCCCCGCACACCGCAGCTGGTATCTCCACCTGTCACTAACGTCTCTCTCTCTCACAACCAGGACCGTTCCTGCCCCGCACCAGTTCCAGTCCTGAGTTCATTCTACATGTACAGTTCACGTTGTTGTATTGGCGCACTGTACATATTAAACACTGTAAACCGATCTCTGTTTCTCGCTTGTGTGTTTGGAGTTGGGTCGCACCTGGAGCTCAAAACAAACCTCCTGGTAACAGAACCATGACTCCTTCTAGTTTGGATCTGGAACTAACGAACATTTCTGTTACAGTGCTGAGACATCCCCTGACGCACCTGACCACCGAGCACATTCTCACTTTGTACAGCACTGTAAATAAACCTTTCACTTTTGCACCTGAGTACTGTCTGTGTCTGAGTTCCTGCAATGTGGGTCACCAAACTAACTGAGCCCATGACAAAAGTAACCAACAAGAAATAGGGGTAAAACATGAAACAAAGAATCTTTACAAAATAAAACACAGGAAACACAAAAAGCTCTCAGAAATAAAACCACAGAACCCTGGAAAAACACATCACAACAAATAAAACAACTAACCCTCACCCTCAGGGGGTGAGATCTCGCGGTAAGACGTATTGTGTCACTTCCTGTTTGTCTCGGTTGCACTGTTTGGCTGCTGTTTTGTCTGTTCTATTGGCATTTTTTCGGATTTCCACTGATTTACTGTCATTTTTTGCCTTAGTAGTTCATAAGCACTACTCTCTTAGCTGTTCTGCACTCCTGTCTTAAGGGAATCTTTGGTTTAAACTTCTCTTAGCTTTTATTTTTATAATACTGTTCGTTAGCTAGCCTAGCTTAGCTTAGAATGGCTTCTCTTTCACCGTCTCCTGCCTTGACCTGTTCTGTGTGTCAGATGTTTAGTTATTCCTCTGCCTCCTTTACTGATAATGGTACGTGTAACAAATGTAGTTTATTTGTAGCTTTGGAGGCAAGGCTGTCTGTTTTGGAATCGCGGCTCCGTGCTTTTGAGACTCCAGCAGTTAGTCAGGTTCCTTTAGCGAGCACGGAGCCACTGAGACTAGCTTCCCTTAGCCGTCCTCCGGCAAATCCCGAGCAGCCTGGAGCCCAGGCCGGCTGGGTGATGGTCAGAAGGAAGCATAGTCCTAAGCAGCCCCCGGTTCACCATCGCCCCGTCCACGTTTCAAACCGTTTTTCCCCACTCAGCGACACACCCGCTGAGAAACAGACTCTGGTTATTGGCAGCTCCGTAGTCCGAAACGTGGCATTAGAGACACCAGCGGCCATAGTCAAATGCCTTCCGGGGGCCAGAGTGGGCGACATAGAAGGCTACCTGAAACTGCTGGCTAAGGATAAACGTAAATACAGTAAGATTGTTATTCACGTCGGCAGTAACGACACCCGGTTACACCAATCGGAGGTCACTAAAGTTAATGTTGCTTCGGTGTGTAACTTTGCAAAAACAATGTCGGACTCCGTAATCTTCTCTGGTCCCCTCCCTAATCTGAGAAACGATGACATGTTTAGTCGTATGTCTTCATTTCGTCGCTGGTTGTCTAGGTGGTGTCCCGATAACAACGTGGGCTTTATCGATAATTGGCAGACGTTTTGGGGAAAACCTGGACTGATTCGGAGAGACGGCATCCATCCTACTTTGGATGGTGCAGCTCTCCTTTCTAGAAATATGGCTGAATTTATTACTTTTCCAAAACCGTGACAATCCAGGGTCCAGTCCAGGAAGCAGAGTTGTAGTCTTACACACCTCTCTGCAGCTTCTCTGTCGTTACCCTCCCACTTTCCTATAGAGACGGTGTCTGCTCAACCACGGTTCAAATTAAATAAACAAATATTTTGTTCTAGAAAAATAAATAATAAAAATCTGATTAAAATAAATACAGTTACTAATATAAAACCTGTAAATAAAACCATTAGATGTGGTTTACTGAATGTTAGATCTCTTTCATCTAAATCTCTGTTAGTTAATGATCTGATAATTGATCATCATATTGATCTATTTTGTCTTACAGAAACCTGCAGCAGGAGGATCATGTTAGTATTAATGAATCAATTCCTTCTAACTACCTTAATCTTCATGTTCCTCGAGCAACAGGTCGAGGAGGAGGAGTAGCAGCTATTTTCCAGTCAGGTCTATTGATTAGCTCTAGACCAGTTACTAGTTATAATTCTTTTGAATTTATGACCCTCAGTATTTCTCACCCAAATATGGGATTCCAGAAGAATAATATAACAGAGAGCAGCTGCAGAGATTTTGCAGACTGGCGAATTGATGATCTTACTGATAATTTTACAGCTTCCATGCGCACGTCATTGGATCAAGTTGCTCCTCTGAAAATGAAGGTAATCAGCCAGAGGAGGCATGCTCCTTGGTTTAATTTAGAGCTGCGTATGCTAAAAAGAACTTCAAGAAAGTTAGAAAGGAAATGGCGTTCCACTAAGCTAGAAGAAGTTTATTTATCTTGGAGAGATAGTCTGCTCATATACAAAAGAGCCCTTCGTAGGGTTAGAACTGATTATTACTCGTCCCTCATAGAGGAGAACAAGAACAATCCCAGGTTTCTGTTTAGTACTGTAGCCAGATTAATAAAAAACCCAACTTCTGTTGAACCGTGTATCCCTGTAACCCTCAGTAGTGATGCCTTCATGGAATTCTTTACTAATAAAATAGAGTCAATTAGAGAAAAAATCTATAATGTCCTTCCCACTGTTGTCTCTGGTTCGTTGTCCAGTGAAGCAGCTTTAGAATCTGAATCATGTTTAGACAGTTTCTGTCCAGCTGATCTTAATGAGTTAACACAAATTGTAGCTTCTTCTAAACCATCTACATGTATGTTGGATCCTGTTCCAACCAGACTTTTTAAAGATGTCTTCCCATTGATTAACACATGGATATTGGACATGATCAATTTGTCTTTAATGAATGGATATGTGCCTAAGGCCTTTAAGGTTGCTGTTATTAAACCTTTACTTAAGAAACCTGATCTTGATCCAGGATCTCCAGGTAATTATCGACCTATATCCAATTTACCCTTCATCTCAAAAATTCTAGAAAAGATAGTTGCAAACCAGTTATGTGATCATCTACACAGTAATAATCTTTTTGAAGAGTTCCAGTCGGGATTTAGAGCTCATCATAGCACTGAAACAGCACTGGTGAAAGTTTCTAATGATATTCTCATGGCCTCAGACAGTGGACTTGTGTCTGTACTTGTCCTGTTAGATCTCAGTGCTGCGTTTGATACTATAGATCATAAGATCCTATTGAAGAGGCTTGAATATGATATTGGGATTCAGGGAACTGCATTAAACTGGTTTGAATCATATTTAACTGAAAGATTCCAGTTTGTTCATGTAAATAATGAATCTTCTTCATATACCAGAGTCAGTCATGGAGTTCCTCAGGGTTCAGTGCTTGGACCAATCCTCTTTACTATATATATGTTACCGCTTGGTAAAATTATTAGACAACATGGTATAAAATTCCATTTTTATGCTGATGATACTCAGTTATATCTATCAATGAAGCCTGATGAGACCAACCAGCTGCAGAGATTACAAGCTTGTCTTAATGATGTAAAACGTTGGATGACGCTTAATTTTTTGCTTTTAAATTCAGACAAGACAGAGGTTGTGACTTTTGGGCCTGAGAATCTTAGGAACAAGTTGTGTAGTCAGTCATCTACGTTGGATGGCATTAATTTGGCCTCCAACAAGAAGGTAAAGAACCTGGGTGTTATCTTTGACCAGGACATGTCCTTTAGTTCTCATATAAAGCATGTTACCAGGACGGC
>SSNP01000023.1:820762-867197 GCA_006937955.1 Pachypanchax playfairii
GTTTTCCACCATTGACAATATTCTAAATCAGACCTCTAACACTTTTCAGAAAACCCCCTCAAACACTCTGTGTGAAGAGTTTGCAGGCCACTTCAGAGGAAAGGTGGACACCATCAGATGCAATATTTTATCCTCTCAAACTAACATGGTTTTAGACAAATCTGAGTGTCTGCCTTTACCAGAGGAAACACTGGACAGTTTTGTCCTGGTAGAAGCTGGGACCCTTGATAAAGTTTTCTCCTCAGTGAGGCCCACCACAAG
Source organism: Pachypanchax playfairii (assembly GCA_006937955.1). NCBI lineage: Eukaryota > Metazoa > Chordata > Actinopteri > Cyprinodontiformes > Aplocheilidae > Pachypanchax > Pachypanchax playfairii. The sequence continues at coordinate 821,024 of SSNP01000023.1, forward strand.
CACTTTGGACCCAATTCCGACCCGCTTTTTTAAACAATTTTATGGTTCTTTTAAAGACGAGATTTTAAACTTTATGAATTGCTCCCTTCAGACGGGGGCTTTTCCTGCCGCCTTTAAAGCGGCGGTAGTGAGGCCCCTGCTGAAAAAGAGCAATTTAGATTTTAATGATTTAAACAACTACCGACCGGTCTCTAACTTACCATTTTTAAGTAAAGTTTTAGAAAAACTTGTTTTTATTCAACTTAATGATTTTATTAATGCTCATAATGTCCTAGAGAAATTTCAGTCTGGTTTCAGGGTGAACCACAGCACAGAGACGGCTCTTTTAAAGATTTTAAATGATTTTAGATTAAACTATGATGTTAAAAAGGTGACAGTGTTGGTTCTACTGGATCTAAGCGCTGCCTTTGATACAGTAGACCACACTATTCTTTTAACTCGTTTAAAACAGATTGGCCTCTTTGGGGCTGTTCATAATTGGTTTATTTCCTATCTCACAGACAGGAATTTTATGGTAAGTTTAGATACCTGTTCCTCTAAGGTCCATAAGATTACGTGTGGTGTGCCCCAGGATTCAGTTTTGGGCCCAGTGCTTTTTAATCTGTATATGCTCCCTCTTGGCAGTGTCATCAGAAGACATGGAGTTAACTTTCACAGTTATGCTAATGATACATAGTTGTACATCTCTATGTCTCCTGATGACATACAACCAATGGATGTACTTTTTAACTGCATTTTAGACATCAAATCCTGGATGGCAGAGAACTTTCTCCAGCTCAACCAGGACAAAACTTAGGTTTTAATTATCGGTCCTGAGGCTCAGTGTCAGGATCTCAGCAGCTGGTGTGTGGTGTTTGTGTTTGGACTAATTCTCATTGCAGGGCGTGGCAGCAGCTGATGAGTGACTGCAGGTGTGGCTCATTACCCAGCTCAGGAGAGCTGGGTATTTAAGCAGAGGAGGAACTGGAGAAGGCGCCAGTTTGTTCCACAACCTTTATGTGGTAACGTTTGGCCTGAGCTAGTGTTCTGAAAGTTATTACATTTACCCGTCTTTAACCTGCCTTCTCCTTCCCCTCTTTCAGTCCCGTTGCCTGGAGCGCTCCTCCAGGTTTGAGTGCCTCCGCGCTGGCTGTCTGCCGCGCCGTCAGGAGGACTCTCTTGTCACCGGTTCCTGAGTTCGTGTGTCCCACGACCATCTCCCTTGCCTGGCTTCCCTGTCTGTCTCTGGTCCCCTCTGGAATCCACACCTGCCCTGGAACAGCCGCCTGCTGTCACCCCTGCCTCAACGTCTCCTGTGGATTCATCTACGCACACTGGATCTAGTCTCACACTCTCTGCCTCCGGATCACCACCACCGCTGCTGGTTCCCTGGACCCCTCCACAATATCACCGGCACCACTCCCTCCGTGAGTTCACTGAGCACATTCCCAGCACACCGCAGCTTATCACATCTACTCTGGAAGGATCTGTCACTAACCTGTCTCTCCTCCACTGACAGGACTCCACCTGTACCCAGCACCTGTTCCAGTTCTCCCTCCAGCAGCCTTGCACATTCCATATTGTTGTGTATAAACCTAATCACTGTAAATATTAAAATCACTGCATCTGGTTTCCCGGTTCTGTGTGTGTGTTTGGAGTTTGGGTCATACTTGGAGTTCAAACAAACCTTTAAAACATGACACTCAGAGAGAGAAACTTTTACCAAAATTACAATCACTGTTTTTTAATCCATCATTTCAAGTGAAGAACCTGGGCGTGATTTTTGACTCTGAGCTGACTTTTATTCCCCACATTAAAAACATTACCAAAATAGGTTTTTATCGTCTAAAGAACACAGCCAGAGTCCGCCCCATTCTCTCTCGGGCCAATGCAGAGACGCTAGTGCATGCTTTTATCACCAGCAGAATTGATTACTGTAACGCCCTGCTTTCTGGTCTTCCCAAAAAGACTATCTCAAGTGTACAGGCAAGGCAAGGCAAGGCAAGTTTATTTGTATAGCACAATTCATGTACAGGACAATTCAAAGTGCTTTACATGAAACAAAAGCATAAGTAGAAGAATGAAAACATGATTTAAATAAACAGAATTAGAACAAAGGACAGCTTAAAAGCAACCGTGTGGATTTGGACTTTCTAATAAAACTTTATGTAAATGCAGCGGAGAACAGGTGGGTCTTTAACCTTGATTTAAATAAACTGAGTGTTTCAGCTGATCTGAGGCTTTCTGGGAGTTTGTTCCAGAAATGTGGAGCATAGAAGCTGAAAGCAGCTTCTCCATGTCTGGTTCTGACTCTGGGAACTGATAAAAGACCAGATCCAGAAGACCTGAGGAGTCTTGTAGGTTCATACTGGGTCAGGAGGTCACTGATGTATTTTGGTCCTAAACCATTCAGAGCTTTATAGACCAGCAATAGAACTTTAAAGTCTATCCTCTGACGGACAGGCAGCCAGTGTAAAGACCTCAGAACTGGACTGATGTGGTCCACTTTTCTGGTTTTAGTGAGAACTCTAGCAGCAGAGTTCTGAATGAGCTGCAACTGTTTAACTGATTTTTTAGGAAGACCAGTAAAGATGCTGTTACAATAATCAAGCCGACTGAAGATGAATGCATGGACTAGTTTTTCCAGGTTTTGTTGGGACATAAAATCTTTTATCCTAGAGATGTTCTTCAGGTGATAATAGGCTGATTTAGAGATTGCCTTAATGTGTTTTTCAAAGTTTAGGTCTGAGTCCATCACTACACCCAGATTTCTGGCCTGGTTGGTGGTTTTTAGGTGTATTGACTGAAGCTCTGTGGTGACCTGCAGTCGTTTCTCTTTGGCTCCAAAAACAATCACCTCAGTTTTATTTTTGTTCAGCTGAAGGAAGTTGAGGCACATCTAGTCATTAATCTCCTCAACGCATTTACTGAGAGCCAGTACAGGACCTCGGTCTCCTGGTGACATTGTGATATATAGCTGTGTGTCATCGGCGTAGCTATGGTAACTAACATTATTGCTCTTTATGACCTGGGCCAGTGGGAGCATGTAGATGTTAAACAGAAGAGGCCCCAGGATGGAACCCTGGGGAACTCCACAAGTAATTCTGGTCTGCTCAGATGTAAAATTACCTACTGACACAAAATACTTCCTGTTCTCCAAGTATGTTTTAAACCAGTTTAGTACAGGACCAGAAAGACCCACCCAGTTCTCCAGTCAGTACAGCTACTACAAAATTCAGCAGCACGCGTCCTGATGAAGACCAGGAAGCGGGAGCACATTACACCGGTCTTATAATCACTTCATTGGCTCCCCGTATGTTTTAGGATCGATTTTAAGGTTCTTTTAATGATTTTTAAGTGTCTTAATGGTCTTGGGCCTTCTTATCTTTCAGAAATGCTTTTACCATATGAACCCTTGCGGTCTCTGCGTTCCTCTGGCAGCCATCTCCTTATCATCCCTAAGGTCAGGACACGGACTCATGGTGAGGCGTCCTTCCACTATTGTGGCCCTCACCTCTGAAACAGGCTGCCGGAGGACCTCAGGGTCACAGAGAACGTTCATGTTTTTAAGAGCAGGCTCAAGACCTACCTTTTTAACCAAGCTTTTAGCTAATTATTGTCATGTTTCTTGGGGTTTGTGTTGAACTCCAAGAGCGACCCAACTCCAAACACACACGGGAGACAGAACTCAGTTACAGTGAGTTTAATATTATAGTGCACAAAACAACAATGCAAGATAATGAGAAGTGCAAGACGATGAACACACAGGACTGGAACTGAGGCGGGCACAGGCTCGATCCTGGCAGCAGAGGAGAAACAGGTTAGATGCAAGGTCTCGCTGTTCAAATACAACCAGCTGCAGTGTGCGGGGAATGTGCTCATGAACTCACGGTGAAACTGATGCTGTAGCTGCGTGAGGAGGGATGCGGAGAAACTGCGGCGGTGGGCTGGGGTGAACCGCCTGGAAAAGAAAGCACAAGGATGGAGTTTGCCGTCAGACTTAGCCCGCTGGGACAGCACTGCACCCACCCCGACGTCGGAGGCGTCCACTTCCACTACGAACTGAAGAGAGGTGTCGGGGTGGGTGAGGACTGGTGCTTGCGTGAACCGCCGCTTCAACTCCCTGAAAGCTCCTTCAGCCGCCTGGCTCCACTGAAAGCAGACTTTGGTGGAGGTTAGTGCAGTGAGGGGTGCAGAAATAGTGCTAAACCTCTTGATAAAACGCAGATAAAAGTATGCAAAACCTAAAAATCTTTGGAGATCCTTACGTGACTGGGGGACCGGCCATTCCTCGACTGCCTTGGTCTTAACGGGATCTGGCTGGACACGTCCTCCCTCTAGAATAAACCCCAGGAAGGAAACGGAGGACACATGAAACTCACATTTTTCGGATTTGACGAATAGTCGGTTCTCCATGTCCTTTGAGTCTGGAGGTCAGGAGAGAAGATGAGAATATCATCTAGATAAACAGAGACAAATTTGTGTAGAAAGTCACGTAAAACATCATTAATTAGATTCTGAAAAATGGCAGGGGCGTTGGTGAGACCAAAAGGCATGACGAGATACCCATAAAGTGGCGGATGGGGGTTTTAAAAGCAGTTTTCCATTCATCCCCCTCCCTAATGCGTACCAAGTGATATGCGTTGCGAAGATCCAGTTTGGTGAAGATCTTTGCCTTACATGCAGGTTCAACGGCGGATGATAGTAGTGGGAGTGAAAATTTATTCTTGATGGTGATGTTATTGAGACTACGGCAGTCGATGCAGGGGCTCAGGCTCTTGTCTTTCTTTTCGACAAAGAAGAAGCCTGCGCCCACAGGTGAAGAGGAAGGTCGGATGAGCCCGTTCCTGAGGGAGTCGTTGATATAATTCTCCTTGGCCTCTCGTTCTTTGCGGGTAAGGCTGAAAAGGCGGCCCGAAGGAAGAGGGGCCCCAGGAAGGAGATCTATGGCACAGTCGTATGGTCTGTGCGGTGGAAGGGAGATGGCCTGCTCTTTGCTAAAGACCTGAGCAAGGTCGTGATAGCCGGACGGGATCTTAGACAAATCCGGAGGTGTAAGTGGGGACCCCCTACCCGGAGCGCTGGCTGGGAGGGCTGACTTCAGGCAACAGTGGAGGCAGTGCTCACTCCAGGCGTTGATGCTTTGCTGAGCCCAGCTAAACTGCGGAATGTGCAGAGTTAGCCAGGGGAAACCCAGAACCAGGGGTGATAGGGTAAAGAAAGGACATCAATTATACACGTTCATGCTTTAAAGATGTCTTCTGTGTGACTTATGTGTGCAGGTGTTCATGCAGGCCCTGCTATCTGATTATTTGAGTTACATGCTCTTTCACCCTGTGTAAACACCCTGTTTTCCCTCTTCCAAGGTAATGGTTAGGAGACAGCTACGGCTGGCTCCACTGATTTGGGAGTGACGATTTACTGTTGTCTGTTATCTGTCATTTGTTATTGCTGTGTCTAAAGAGAATAAAAAGACTGAGCTGGAGAGAGTTGTCAGAGTTGGTGTTAGAAGGAAGCTGACACACTCTCCCCAGCTGGGTTATTGAACCAACCTTCTTGAGTGATCGCATTTCTTATATTTTCTATAATAAAAGGTTTTAACAGAATAAGGAAAAAACCTAACATTTTCTTGGTGCCGTGAACCCGTTTCGCAACATACTCCATCGCTGACGGAAGAGGACGACAGCTGAAGACCGCGCGCGGCCAGGAGAGTCAAAGGCCCTGGTGAAAAGTCCCGGGGGCTGAATTGCCAGCTGGGCCAGCTGGATAGGTCGACCTCAACCGCCAACGTGGAGTTGACGCGATTCGAGCAAGAAGAATCCATCACTCAACAAGGGGTAAGAAGTGCTGGTTTCGTTGTTTAAGCTGTTTGGTGTATGAGCTGTGTTTTAAAGTGAAGCAAGTAGTGTTTGGGACTGAAGGTCCGTTATTGAGAGTCAGTATTGTACGCACTGCCAACGTCCGGGAGTTAGGCTTTATAACCTGTACTTAGAGTAACTTCAAGTATTGTCAGTGTTATCCCTGATAACCACCTCGTTCCGGCATTAGCCTCTTCAATCCGTACTTCAATAACTCCTCCTAAGGCATTTGTGTTTGCATAAAATCCACTATACAATCATAGTATGTTTAACAATGTGTTGGAACCAAAGGACTGGCCACGAGATCTGAGTATTGCTGTTTGTGTGGCAGTCGCTGTTGCTGTTGTGGTCCTTGTCATTGTAATTGGGCTTGACGTCGCAGGACGTCTGTAATATTTAAGTCTGTACAGCGCTAAATTGTTTGAAGGATGGGAAACTCACAGTCAACTGCTGATTTGACTGGTGATGTGAAATACATGTATTTAAAGGACCCTGATTACGTGAAGTTCTTTTCGAAATGGCAGAAGAAATATGGTGTTCATGGGACGTTCTCTATTGAACAGTGGAAGAAGCTTGTTTTGCAGTTGGAAGTGAAAGTGTCTACTTGTAAACCTGGTGATAGAAAGGAAAAGGAAGCAGAGTTGCAAGCAGCCAGAGCCTGGCTGACGGAATCAGAACGTAGAAGGGATGTCAGACAGTCGAAGGCGCACCAGAGACTTGAAAAGACTGAATCTATGTGGCTGGGTCAAGACCGCGAGGACGACCTGCGTCCTCCGCCTTACCGACCCCGACGCGGCGCTGACCGCAAAACTGACCGGGCGCCGACTGCGCCACCAGACCCAGCTGTTACTAGATCACAGTCTAAGAAAGAGGGGGGGGATAAAAAGGGCGACATTTACCCTGACCTCACGCAACTTAAAAAGACGGCCGCTAAAACAGATGACTCAGACTCAGATGACAAACAGGGGGAGGCCACTGCCTGTCCCCTCATAGAAGTCCCGACTGGTGACAGTGCTACCCCCACAATGTTTTTGTTCAGACCCTGGACTTTAAAGGAAGCACGACAGGCTGTGGAGGGAGTGACACCTGCTCGTGAAGATGTAGATCAGTGGATTCTGGACATGACTGATATTATTCAGTCGTACAGACTGAACGGACGTGAGCTAGGTGAAGCTGTAATGACATCTCTGGGGAAAGACTGGCATAAAGTCAGAGGGGACTATGAGGAAAAAATCAGACCTGACCGCGACGGTTACACAGTTTATCAGTTCACCCCCGCAGGCAAGATGCCACCTGAACTTACTGACCTGTGGCTCTCACTGTCAGCCCGTATACAAACTCACTTTCAAAAACGTGCGAACTACAGTCATCTTTCCAGCATAAAGCAAAAACCAGATGAGGACATAGAAGATTTTAGATGCCGCTATGAAAAGGAGTTTAAAACCCACAGTGGCATCCCTCATGATGCAGCTAAAACCTCTGCTTATCAGCAGCAGCTGAAAAATGGACTTCTGGCTGGTTTTCATCCTCAAATTGCTGACAAAATTAAAAACATTCTAATAACTTGGGAAACATGTGATGTTGATGAGCTTATGCAATATGCTCGTCACGCTGTGAAAGTGTTGGACAGGAAAAAGCCACCGCCGAGTGGACCTGCTAACATCTTCCTTGGTGCTGATGACGTGTTCTATCAGGGTGGCCGCCCGCGCCCCCGTAACCGAGGTCGAGGGGGTCCCCCATGGGGGAGGGGTGCGTTTCGGTCTCAGCCCAGACGTGACCTGTGGTTTGACGGCTGCTGGACTTGTGGCAGCCCTGACCACATGGCACGGGATTGCCCCACCACTTCCGGTAGAGGAAGAGGGAGAGGTGGAAGAGCAGCAGGAGGTTCTGCAGCGCAGACACCTGCGCGCATCAGAGACAACCCTCAGTATATGGGCCCTTCTGGCCCTGGGGATCGGCAGCGTGAATGACTACCCGTCCCTGCTGATCAGGCAGAAACTGTTGACATTTGTGGAGCCTGGGAACTCTTAAATGCTCTAACAGAAAAGCCTTATATTACCCTTGAAGTGAATGGCCAAAATGTTTCATTTCTTTGTGACTCAGGTGCTTGTAAAACTGTAGTTAATTCTAGAAACCTAGGATTACAGAAGTCCCATAATTACATATGGGTGAAATCAGCAGGTGGTTTGACAAATAAAGAACCTATTTCTGAACCTGTATCTTTCATTGACCCCATAACACAGAAGCGTGTCACCGCACCTGTTGTTATGTCACCTTCATGTCCCTGTAACCTTCTGTGTAGAGATCTCATGACTAAATTAAAAATTACTATTGTTCCTACAGCATTAGGGGGGATGAGAGCATGTCATGTTGAAGGTGATGAGATTTATCATTTACAGACACAAAACAATTCTGTTTTTTATGCGCTTGACCTCAAATTTATTGATAACTTTGATTCTCTCACCACCCTCTTTGAGGTAGCACGAGAAAAACTCTCTCACCCTGAGGACTCTATGCCCCTTTATTCACTTCATGTTACAATGAATGTCACAAATGAACCTGATGATAACTACTTTCATGACCTTTTGCAGCATGACCCCGCAGTTTTAGCGACCATCTTTTTGATCACTGATGGTTCCAGCAACACTGCAGCTGCTGTTCAGCTTTCTAGCTCAGTTCAAAGCCTTTATCTTTTGCCTGATGAACCACATGTCTCACTGTTCAAGTCATATCAGGCTGAGTGGAGATCACTGGGCCTTCTCACAAAAAATGCTATGTCTGCCACTGACTTTGGCCCTGAAGACGATAAAGGCTGGAGTTTCAGTCCCCAACACCAGCTGTACAGAAAAAGTTTGTGTCTTGTGTTACACGCCACTCCACACATTCACCCCCTCCACTGACTAGAGGGTGAAGATAACATTTTGCTCTCAGCATCTGATGAACATGATTTACAGCATTTGCCTCCCACACTCTGGTCCTCTGGCCCCACAGATGTGGGATGTGTTTCCTCTGTTACTCCAGTTCAAATAACTCCTAAATCAGACTGGAGGCCCAGAGTTAAGCAGTATCCCCTTAAATCAGAAGCCTTATCTGGCATTGAGCCTGTCATTCAAGATCTTTTGCATACTGGCATTATTCGTGAATGTCCTGAGTCTCCCTGTAACACTCCTATTTTTCCTGTGAGAAAAGCTGATGGGAAGACCTGGAGGATGATACAGGATCTTAGATCTGTGAATGAAGCAGTGCACACACGTGCACCAAATGTTCCTGACCCACACACTCTGCTTAATTCATTAAAGCCTGATAAGAAGTTCTTTACTGTGATTGATCTCAGTAATGCCTTTTTCTCTATTCCGGTTCATCCAGACTAACAGTTTTGGTTCGCATTCACTTTTAAAGGTCAGCGTTACACTTACACCAGATTGCCTCAAGGGTTCGCTGACAGCCCCACTATTTTCACACAGGCAATCATGAATTGTTTGTCCGATTTTAATGTTTCTTGTCACAGTCAAATCCTTGTTTATGTTGATGACATTCTGATTGCATCAGAAACTGAAGAAGCATGTAGAGCTGACTCCTTAGCACTACTGAAACATTTAGCTGCTACAGGAAACAAAGTCAGCAAAAACAAGCTCCAATGGCTCAAAACTGAAGTGCAGTACTTAGGTCACACCTTATCTGCAGATGGGAAGCAGATACAGTCTGGTAGAAAAGAGGACATTCTGCGAGCACCTAAACCAGTTACTAAGAAACAGATGTTGTCGTTTCTCGGACTCTGTAACTACTGTAGGTCGTGGATTCCTCACTACGCACAGAAAACTCAACCACTATTGAATATAGTGTATTCTAAACATCTTTCAATGTCAGACAAGCTCACCTGGACAGAAGAAGCTGAACTGGCATTTGTTGACCTGAAACAGTCATTACATCAGGCCTCTGTTTTGATTTTACCTGATTACTCGAAAGAGTTCATTCAAACTGTTGACTGCAGAGATGGATTTATGACCTCTGTTCTCCTGCAGTATCATGGCACGAAGTTGAGGCCTATTGCCTTTTACTCTAAACGACTTGACCAAGGGGAGCCTCTGTGGTTGGAAAAATAAAGAATGTGATGGTCTCAGAATGATTACCTTACACTGTCAGGTTAACGGGTTCTGATACATGAGTGATAGTGGACATGGAGCTCCCATCTAGCGCGTTAACGCGCATGGGCGTGTCCAGGGGACTGAGACTAATATTGCACCGTTTAGCCAACTCAGGGTGCATGAGGTTCTGCTCGGAACCAGAGTCTATAAAAGCAGTGCTCGCAACAGGCTCACTGCAGGGTTTGTTAATGGCAGCTGGCAATATAAGCCGGGGTTTTGTGTGATCTGGGCCCGTCAGGACCCCCACTTTCACTGACGGGCCGGGTCTTTTGGCGGAAGTGGACAGACATCCACTAGATGATTGGATGAAGCACAGTAAACACACAGGCCGGCCGCTAGGCGGCGACGACGCTCCTTGTAGCTGAGTTTTAGTCTCCCAATCTGCATGGGTTCAGGTGAAGGGGTACGTCTGGGAGGAGAGTGCCACCTAGTGTGTGGTGCCGGACTTACAGGTTTTGACAAGGCAGAAGAGGAAGTAGTCAGATTGCGGACCCGGGGACGATCTCGGGTCCGACGGTCGAGGCGAGTCGCCAGGCTGATGAGTCCGTCCAGAGTCTTATGTTCCTCCCGGCAAGCGATGTCCTCCTTTTATGCTTTCCGGGAGGGCATTGTGGAACACGCTGCGGAGGGTTTCATCGGACCAATTAGTGCTGGCGGCCAGGGTGCGGAACTCAAGGGCGAAGTCCGCCATATGGTGAGGACAGAGCCTTAATGCGAGGAGCTCCCGCACAGCGTCCTCCTTAGTTCCGCCGTCGGAGAAGGTTGACTTGAACGCCTCTAGGAACCGGAGATAAGGGGTAGAGTCAATTGGGTTAGTCTCCACGTACGCGTCTGCCCACCTGAGAGCTTTGTCCCGCAGCCAGCCGATGATGAAGGACGTCTTGCTGGCGTCGGTGCTGAAGGCGTGAGGAGCTCGGCTGAACACGATCCGACACTGCCTAAGGAACCCCTTGCAGTTCCTGGGGTCGCCGTCGAACGGTGCCGGATCAGGGGTGGAGACCTCACGATAGCCGGAGTCCATAGGTGGAGCAGAATGCGCCGGGACTGGAGCGGGAGGAGACGGGCTGCGAGAGAGCCGTGACATCACCTGGGTGAGTTGAAGACTTAAGCTGTGCACATCAGAGGAAAGATTAGCCTGGTTAGCTGCTATCTCATTTAAAAAGTTGTCGTGCTTGCTGGGTCTGGGAGTTCTCTTGGCCAGTTTGTTCTGTCATGTTTCTTGGGGTTTGTGTTGAACTCCAAGAGCGACCCAACTCCATACACACACGGGAGACAGAACTCAGTTACAGTGAGTTTAATATTATAGTGCACAAAACAACAGTGCAAGATAATGAGAAGTGCAAGACGATGAACACACAGGACTGGAACTGAGGCGGGTACAGGCTCGATCCTGGCAGCAGAGGAGAAACAGGTTAGATGCGAGGTCTTGTTGTTCAGATACAACCAGCTGCAGTGTGCGGGGAATGTGCTCATAAACTCACGGTGAAGCTGATGCTGTAGCTGCGTGAGGAGGGATCCGGAGGCACTGCAGCGGTGGTGGTGATCCAGGAGATGAGACTGTGATGAGAGATCCGGGGTGTGTTGCTGTATCCACAGGAGAGGTTGTGGCAGGGGTGACAGCAGCGCGCTGTACCAGGCAGGTGTGGATCCAGAGGGGACCAGAGACAGACAGGGAGCCAGGGAGAGAGAGCGAGTCATGGAGCTCACGACGGCAGGAACCCGTGGAGAAAGAGTCCTCTTTCCGGCGGGGTGATGACCACGCAGAGTCACTCAGAACCTGGAGGAACGCTCCAGGACTGAGAATAAGGGAAGAAAAAGCAGGTTAGTTCACTACTAACATTTAACGCTGTCAAAGAATCTCTCTGGCCACTCTGTTACCACAGTAAGAAGTGCAACAAACTGGCGTCTGTCTGTGGTTCCTCCTCAGCATAAATACCCAGCTCTCCTGAGCTGGGAAAATGACCCACACCTGCAGCCACTGATTACTGCTGCCACGCCCTGTAATGAGAGTTAATGCAGAGAAACCACACACCACCCACCAGCTGCAGAGATCCTGACAATTATTATTTATTAATACATGTTTCAACTGATTGATTTAATTTTTAGTTTAGCTTTTAACTGTTTATTTATTAATCTGCTTTGCATTTTTATCTTGATTCTATCTTATAATTTTACACTCATTGTTTTATACTATATACATTTTATATTTTACAAATTTTACATTTTAACTTATTTTTTTGCCAGAGTTTCCTCTTCTGGACCCCTCTGTGTCAGGGGCGGTGGTCGGCTGTGGCTGCCTGGGTGCCCCCCAGGTAGTGCCTAGGTGGAGGTGGTGCTGCTGATCTGCTGCTACCAATGGCAGATGGCTCTCATGATGGCATTTCCTGGCTTATCTGTGCTCAGCCCGCTGTTTTTGTAGCTTTTAAGTGTGTGTGTGTGTGTGTGTGTGTGTGTGTACGGTCGATGGGTAGGGTTGGGACGGGGGTTGTATTTTATTTTATTTTATTTTTGTTTTTTTAAAGGGGGGGTTGGGGGGTTGTGGGGTCATTTTAAATCTGTAAATCACTTTGATAAACTTTGTTTGAAAAGCGCTTTATAAACAAAGTTTGTTGTACAGACGTACCTAAGTGAACAAGGCTGCAGCTGTAAATTCAACCCACCATATGCTTCCCAGATGAGAGATTCCTGGGAACACATGATTGGCGTTGCCAGAAGAATTCTCGATGCAATGCTGTTACAGCATAAGACTTGTTTAACCCATGAAGTACATTGCATATTGATGGCAGAAGTTACTGCAATTATGAATCCAAGGCTGCTGTTGCCTGTACCCACAGACCTGCAGCAACCCTTCATTCTTTCGCCATCTATGCTCTTCAATCCAATCCAATCCAATCCAACTTTATTTCTAAAGCACTTTCACAGCAGCATACACTGCACACAAAGTGCTGTACAACAGAATATACATCAAGATAAATAAATAAAACATAAAAATGAGACACATAATAAAAGCAATAAAACAATCGTATAAGAAATAAAAGCATAAAATCACACAAGACATTAGGTGGAGTGGAATGCAGAGGAAAAAAGATGGGTTTTAAGGAGGCTCTTAAATCCTGACAATGAGGAAGCTTGCCTAACATGTAAAGGTAGTGAATTCCACAGCCTCGGACCAGCCACCGCAAAGGCTCTATCACCTCTATATTTCCTCCGTGTCCTCGGGATACTTAGGAGAAGCTGGTCAGCCGACCTAAGGGACCTGGTTGGGACATGAACATGAATGAGCTCGGACAGGTAAGGAGGAGCGAGAGCATTTAATGCCTTAAAAACAAATAAAAGAATCTTAAATTGAATCCTAAAAGCAACGGGCAGCCAATGCAACGAAGAAAGAACAGGAGTAATATGTTCATGTTTATGGGTGCCAGTCAGCAACCTGGCTGCTGCATTCTGGACCAACTGCAGCCTGGATAAGTGCTTCTGCGAGGTCCCAATTAAAAGAGCATTGCAGTAGTCGAGGCGTGTCGTAATAAAAGCATGTATTAATATTTTAAAATCGTGCTTTGATAAGAAGTGCTTGATTTTTGTTAGCTGCCTTAGTTGAAAGAAGCAGCTTTTCACTGTGGCTTTCACCTGGTTTTCCTGGTTCAGCAGGCTGTCCATGCGTATCCCCAGGTTGGTGACCACAGGTTTCAGATACTGGTCCAAAGGGCCCAGACAGACAGGGGATAGTTTTCGGGCATCAGGACTAAAAACAATGACCTCAGTCTTGCTTTCATTAAAGTGAAGGAAGTTCAGGGCCATCCAGGTCCTCACGTCATTGAGGCATGTTAACAGGCTATCTAGTGAGGAAGACGAGGAGTCTGCACGTTTCACTGGCATATATATCTGTGTGTCGTCTGCGTAAAAATGAAAGGCACACTTGTGCTTCCTTAGGACCAGCCCAAGAGGAAGGAGATAAAGAGAAAAAAGCAGAGGCCCAAGAATAGAGCCCTGGGGGACACCGCAAGGTAGAGGAGCAGCTGAAGATTGAAGCTGCCCTATCCTAATTGCAAAGGTCCTCTCGGATAGATATGATTTAAGCCATTGCAAAGCAGAACCTCGAATTCCTACCATGTGCTCAAGACGAGAAATTAAGATATTGTGGTCCACAGCGTCAAAAGCCGCTGTTAGGTCGAGTAAAACTAAAACCACATGATCACCAGAATCTGTGGTAAAAAATATATCGTTAAAAACCCTCAAAAGGGCAGATTCTACGCTGTGAAGGGGCTTAAAACCAGATTGGAAGACCTCAAAAACCTTGTTTACTTCTAAAAAGTCAATAAGTTGTTGATACACAACTTTTTCTAAAATCTTTGAAATAAAAGGAAGTCTAGAAATCGGTCTAAAATTAGATAAAATAGAGGAATCTAGCCCAGGCTTTTTTAGCAGTGGTTGAACCACTGCATGCTTGAGGAGCCTGGGAACCACACCCTTTAACAGGCTGATGTTGATGATCTCACAGAGGGTTGACCCAAGAATAGGAACAAGTTCCTTGAACAACCGTGGTGGAAGAGCATCATCAGGTGAGCCAGAGGGCCTCAAGTGTCCAACAACGTCAGCAAGAGCAGCTAAATTCACAGAATTAAACTGCTGAAAGGCAGAATAATCAGGACTTGGGACTAAAGGTAAAGGGTCAGACAGAGGAACAGTCATTTGAGCCCTGATGGCAGCTACTTTCCCAATAAAAAAGTGTAAAAAGTCCTCACATGAGTGACTACAGGTCAAAGCACCTGGCAGCTGAGAGACATTTAAAGCGGCATCAATGGTCTTAAACAAGACCCGGGGCTTGTGTTGATGTGTGAGAATTATATTGGACAAATATCTTCTTCTGTTATTTCTAACAGTTTCCTGATATAAGTCCCAGCAGTCCCTCAGAATCTGAAGGGAGACCTGGAGACCATCTTTTTTCCACCTCCTCTCAGCCCGTCTACACCGACGTCTAATTTCGCGCGAGGAGTCATCTAGCCATGGTTCGGCTTTAGTTTTAGGGGTCCTAGATTTCAGGGGGGCCACAACATTCAGGATTTCTTGACATGTGAGATGAAGCCAGGAGCTAAGTGTGTCCACGTCCTGGGACACAGGGACAATAAAGTTTGAGGTAAAGAGGAAAGAGAAGCGGTCAGCAGTGGAAGAATTTAACATGCGAGTCAAGAAAAAAGGAGCAGGAGTATTCAACACATCATTTTGCCAGGAAATATCAACATCAAACAGCACCGGCCGATGGTCAGAAAAAACAGCATCAGCAGTTTTTAAATTGGAGATAGTCAAACCGTGGGCTAAAACGAGATCAAGCGTATGGCCGTGGGCGTGGGTTGGACCCGTCACACACTGTACCAAACTAAAAGAGTCAATGAGATCAATAAAATCATTTACCAGCGGTTTATCTGGGCAACAAACATGCATATTAAAATCTCCCAAAATTAAAACACCATCATACAAAAGCAAGACATTCAAAACGGCCAAAAGATGGCAGAGAAAGTTGCTTACAAGTGAATGAGTTCTTGAATACAGACGCCGTACCACCTCCACGGCCAGAGATCCGAGAAGAATTAAAAAAGGAGCAGTCAGGTGGCAGAAGTTCCACAAAAGCGCCTGTCTCACCAGCACTTAACCATGTTTCCGTAACTGCAAACATATCCAAGTTATTTGCAGTGAAGAAATCCCTCAAGATAAAAGTCTTATTTGACAAAGACCTGGCATTTACCAGACCAAACCTGATGGTCGTAGAGGAGACGACAGGAGCCACGGTCGCCAGGGGAGCCCGCGGAAGGGATCGCAGGTTCCTGAAGTCCACGTCTCGCAGCCGGGAATACGAGTGGCGGACCGGGCCCGGCACCTCCGCACCAACAACAGGAATGAGCCGAGCAACGCAGTAATCCATAGAGGATCGAGGACGGGGCGAGCCACAGGAAACATCATCATATCCACGCCCGGACAGTGAAATCGCAGGATGACACGCCAGCAGCCTCCTGAGTTTTACCTGCCTACCGCTGCGTGTACCGCGACGGGGGGGACGTTTCTTTCTGCTGCGTGTGCGGCCTAGGAGCCGACGCTTCCCTCCACCGGAAAGCCGCGAGCGATCAAGCAGGCAGCCAGGGATACCTGACAACACCGGAGGGAGTGGTGGTACCGTCTCTCGCCCACTTGACCCAGGTGCCACCAAACGTCCAACCGAAAAACGCAGATCCAGCAGGGTTTGACGGTCGTAGGTCAGTAGCGCATCAAAAGACTGGCAGCTGGCCAGTAAGTACAGCAAAAACACAGACAACCAAATCGGTGACAGACGAGCAGCCACACACGCCGGCGCCATCGTTCACACCCACTTCAAACATGTGAAGGTGCTAGAATATCCATCCCATCCATCTATGCTCTTCACATTAAAGCCTGGAGTTCAGCCTCCTCCTGGAGAATTTACTGACAAGGACTTCTACACAAGCCAATGGACACAAGTGCAAGCTTTGACAAATCAGTTGTAGGTGATGTATTAACACAATTACAATATATTAGAAGAATAAAACTCTCAAACAGACCGAGTTATACGTGTAGAGTGGATCCAATATAACACTGGTAAAAGATGCGCAAGATGGACGCGACAGTAACGACACAGATTAAGTTACAGTTAGTAACAGAACAGAACGGTTTTCTATATCGGATTTTAAGAACTCATGATCGGGCAATAAAAGCTAGAACAAATGTTACATTTGACACTATTTCAGACTGAAGAAGTCTGTGATTATTTGTTGCCGACCATCTGACAGCTTCAGGCAGACGCGCCACGCCAGACATCCGTGCATAAACGCCAGAGCAGCATAGTTCCACACACCTAACAGCGAGAGTGTGTGTGAGAACAGTCAAGTAACCACAGGGTGGGCCATTTATATAGATACACCTTAATAAAATGGGAACGGTTGGTGATATTAACATCCTGTTTGTGGCACATTAGTATATGTGAGGGGGCAAACTTTTCAAGATGGGTGGTGACCATTTTGAAGTTGGCCATCTTGGATCCAACTTTTGTTTTTTCAATAGGAAGAGGGTCATGTGACACATCAAACTTATTGATAATTTCACAAGAAAAACAATGGTGTTTGGTTTTAACGTAACTTTATTCTTTCATGAGTTATTTACAAGTTTCTGACCACTTATAAAATGTGTTCAGTGTGCTGCCCATTGTGTTGGATTGTCAATGCAACCCTCTTCTCCCACTCTTCACACACTGATAGCAACACCGCAGGAGAAATGCAAGCACAGGCTTCCGGTATCCATAGTTTCAGGTGCTGCACATCTCGTATCTTCACACCATAGACAATTGCCTTCAGATGACCCCAAAGATAAAACTCTAAGGGGGTCAGATCAGGAGACCTTGGGGGCCATTCAACTGGTCCACAACGACCAATCCACATTCCAGGAAACTGTTCGTCTAGGAATGCTCGGACCTGACACCCATAGTGTGGTGGTGCACCATCTTGCTGGAAAAACTCAGGGAACGTGCCAGCTTCAGTGCATAAAGAGGGAAACACATTATCATGTAGCAATTTCAAATATCCAGTGACCTTGAGGTTTCCATTGATGAAGAATGCCCCCTCTATCTTTGTACCCCATATACCACACCATACCATCACTTTTTTTGTTACAACAGTCTTGGAGGGATCTATCCAATGTGGGTTAGTGTCAGACCAATAGCGGTGGTTTTGTTTGTTAACTTTACCATTCACATAAAAGTTTGCCTCATCACTGAACAAACTCTTACGCGTGAACTGAGGGTCCTGTTCCAGTTTTTGTTTTGCCCATTCTGCAAATTCTGTGCGCCGATCTGGGTCATCCTCGTTGAGATGCTGCAGTAGCTAGAGTTTGTAAGGGTGCCATTTGTGAGTAGCTGATATCCGCCGAAGGGATGTTCGACTAATGCCACTCTCCAGCTCTCTGCGGCAAGTGCTATGCTGTGGGCTCTTGCTGAATGAAGCTAGGACTGCCACTGATGTTTCATCATTAGGGACAGTTTTCATGCGTCCACATTTTGGCAAATCCAACATTGAACCAGTTTCACGAAACTTAGCAAGCAGTTTGCTAACTGAAGCATGGGAGATGGGTGGTCTTGTAGGGTGTCTTGCATTGAAATCTTTTGCAATGACCCAGTTACTGCGTTCACCAGATATCAACACAATTTTGATCCGCTCCTCACGTGTTAACTTCTTCAACATGTCAATGGCTGTGAACAAAGAGAAACTTGTAAATAACTCATAAAAGAATAAAGTTACGTTAACACCAAACGCACCATTGTTTTTCTTGTGAAATTACCACTAAGTTTGATGTGTCACATGACCCTCCTACCTGGGGTTAGCAACAACAGACCGACACGGAGTGACAAACACTGGCTGCTTAAATAGACACAAAACCAATCACTAAACAAGAATGACCTGAACGGAAAAACACTAGACTGAAGACACAAGCTGAGCTGACAAGATACTGAAAGACACATGAGGAGAACAGGAAGTACAAACATAACCAAAATAAAAGCAAAACAGGAAACTAATTCAAGAGAAAATAAAAGCTGAACCTACCGGCTGGGGATAAATCAAAACACTAGATACACATAGACACATGAGGAACAAGGTGAAAGCACAACTTCACAAAACCTCAATAATGATAAATAAACAAACCAAAAACCCCAGAACCTGACAGGATAGCTGGAGGCTGGAGCGACTGGAACTGGAGCGACTGGGACTGGAACTGAAAACGATATCCTAGGACCCTGGCGTAGGAGGAGTGTCGCGGACGGCGACGTCCTTAGGCCCTGCAGGTGGACAGCAGTCGGCGGGACCCTCAGGCGGACAGCAGTCGGCGGGACCCTCGGGAGAACAGGAGGCGTCGGGACCCTCGGGAGAACTGGATGCGTCGGGACCCTCGGGAGAACTGGAGGCGTCGGGACCCTCGGGAGAACTGGAGGCGTCGGGACCCTCGGGAGAACTGGAGCCCGGTCTGGAACCTGAACCCTCTGGAACATGAGGCCTGGAAACCTCTGGACAACAAGGCCTGGGAGCGTCGCGGACCGCAACGTCCTC
This sequence comes from Pachypanchax playfairii, assembly GCA_006937955.1. Classification (NCBI taxonomy): domain Eukaryota; kingdom Metazoa; phylum Chordata; class Actinopteri; order Cyprinodontiformes; family Aplocheilidae; genus Pachypanchax; species Pachypanchax playfairii. The sequence continues at coordinate 840,104 of SSNP01000023.1, forward strand.
GAGACCCCCTGAGACGGGGCTGGGACCCGTGAGCAGACAGGAGCGGGCCAGAGCAGCGGAGGAGTGGAGAGCGGACAAGGCACCCAAGACACCGGGTGGAACTGTGGGTGTTGGGTAACTGGCAGCAGAAGATGGGGAGCAGGGATGAGTCCAGGACCGTCTTTAACCGATGCAGCTTCCCCAGGCTAAATTCCCCGGGTGAATTGAAAGCTCGGAGAAATGGGGAAGCTGCCTGAGCTGTGGCTTTTGTTGTAAAATGTCCTGAACGATTCCTAAAGCAGAGTGAATGTAATCCAAGTCTGTGGATTTGGAAGCCACTGCCAGAACCCAATCCAGTCTCTCCATGAGAGTCTGGAGCCCTGGGAGGTGATTGGGGGAAAACAAAAAACTCACTGCTGGGTCCATGGTGGTCGGTCTGTTCTGTCACGTTTTGATTAAGGTTTTAATGTTGGACCCAAAAATGCAGTGAGGACAACAAAAACTAAAGTGCAACTAAACGTTTAATAAGGACCAAAAATGCTGACGTGGCAGTAAAACAAACTTACATGAGGGATGGAAAAAAGTCCAGAGATGAAAAACAACAGAAATAATCCATGGGGAAAATGTAATCCAGACACAGAGACAAGACAGGAAGCCAGGCTGGGGAGACGGTCGTGTGGGGACACGACTCAGGAACCCATGACAGGAAGAGTCCTCCTTTGTGGAGACACATGAGGAGAACAGGAAGTACAAACATAACCAAAATAAAAGCAAAACAGGAAACTAATTCAAGAGAAAATAAAAGCTGAACCTACCGGCTGGGGATAAATCAAAACACTAGATACATATAGACTAGGGACTCGATTAAAAATTTTAATCTAATTAATTAGAGGTTTTGTAATTAATTAATCAAAATTAATCGCATTTTAATCGCATATAAATATTTGACCATAGAACAGTGAGAATTTTTTTCTAACGGATTTTTAGAATACCATTGAATCATGACTGAAAACACATAAGCTTAAGCAACAAAATATTGTTTATTTTTGTTCAACCAAGTCCAACAGACCAGTGCATTAAGTGTAGAAAATGTCTACACTTGTACTCGGAGTCGGGCTAACGTCCATGCTAGCTGCTATATGTTTAACATTGAGGAGATACTTCAGGCCCGATGTGCTGCGGTGATGTGCAAATTCCTTGCTGCATAGCTTGCACACAACCCTGTTCTTATCCACGCTTCCATCCAGTCATTTTTTATAACAAAACTTCCCATCCACGGGGCCAATCAAAGCGGTCGCTTCTTCATTCACGTTCACTGTGGTTTGTTGTTGTCCTAAATAATGAACGCTGGTAGGTGCGCCAGTGTAATCGGTCCGCTGAAACTCATGAGAGATGTTCTGCGGTGCTTAAATAAGTGCGATTAAAATGCATTAAAAAAAATTAACGCGTTATTTTTGTGTAATTAAATAATCTTAATTAACGCGTTAAAGTCCCGGCCCTAATATAGACACATGAGGAACAAGGTGAAAGCACAACTTCACAAAACCTCAATAATGATAAATAAACAAACCAAAAACCCCAGAACCTGACATCCTTCCCCTCGCCGCAAGTGGAGACACATGTTCCAATTTAGTCTAAAGAAGTACACTCGATAAAATGAACCTCAAGTTTACAATGTTTTTTGCTGGGGACACTGTTACAGTTATAATAAACATATTTCATGAAGTATATTTGTCCACTCCATTACTTAAAGATGGTAAAGAGGATCTTGCTTTTGGTTCTTTCAAAACAGGCTTCTTGAGAGGTATATTACCTGTAGCTGACATGTTTTGGTGTGTTTTCTTCCTCCTTCTTCAGAGCTGTTGTTTCTGTAGATGTTACTTCCTTTTATGAGGCTGATTTTTGAATTGTAGTTTCTGCTTCTTGTTTTGTTGCTCTTGTGTGTCTTTGTTTTGTTTCTTTCTCGCATTCTTTCTGATGTTCTATTTTCCGTGTGTTGAGTTGACGTCCTGTTTCTCCTATGTATGTTTTATTACATAGTTTGCATGGGATCTCATAGATAACGCTGCATTTTTTATCAGATGGTATTTTGTCCTTTGGATGCACAGTTTTTGTTTTATTGTCATATATGGTTTCGTTGGTATGTTGATGTTGTATTTTTTTATCACAGTCATTATTTTCTCTGTTGTTCCTTTAATATACCCGGGTTATAAAGGGTTTTGGCTCTGGTTTCTCTGTCCCTTTCGTCTTCCTGGGTGGCCTGTTGTTTGTTTCCTTGTTTACATCTTGTTCTCCTTTTTTTAATGCCCAGTTTTGGTAGCCGCATGCTGTAAGTGCGGTTTGTATGTGTTGGTTCTCCAGTTTCCGGTCTTGATCTTCTGTTATTATGTTGGCTCTGTGGTACAGTGTTCTGATAACTGACATTTTGTGTATTGTGGGATGTTCTGAGGTCCATAGCAAGTACTGGTCTGTGTGTGTTGGTTTTCTGTATGTGTTTGTTTTTAGTTTTCCGTCTGGCTGTTATTTTCATGTCAATGAATGTTATACTGTTGTCTTCCTCTTCTTCGTATGTGAACTTGATATTGTTGGTTTCATCCATATTGTTCAGATATTTTGTTAAAGTTTCTGTTTGTCCCCTGGGTATTATTTCTATTATGTCGTCCCCGTAGCGTTTCCAAAGTTTTATTTTGCAGTTCAAAGGGGATGTTGATATTGCTTTTTGTTCCAAGTCCTCCATAAAAAATTCACATATTGTGGCTGATAGTGGGTTTCCCATGGCAAAACCTTCCAACTGTTTGTATATGAGTCCGTTGTATGTGAAATAGGTGGAGTCAGCTACCAGTTCTATTAGGTGTATTAAATTTTCTGTTGTTAAATTTGTTCTTTTCCGTAGGGTTTTGTCCTGTTTGAGCCTGTGTTTAACTATGTCGATGGTTTTGTGGATGAGAATTTTTGTAAATAGTGAAATTAAAATCTCATTGTCTTCTATTGTTGTCTTTTTGAGTTTGTTGGCTAGTTCTGTACTATTTTTACAGTGTTGGTCTGTGTTGCCAAGTAGTGGGCTGATGATCTTGCTTATTTCTTTGGCCATGTTGTATGTGGGTGATCCTATGCTGTCAACTATTGGTCTTAATGGGATGTCTTTTTTGTGTATTTTCGGGGTTCCGTATATTCTCGGGATTATGTTCGCTGTTGGGATCCAGTATTTGTACGTTGCTTCTGTTATTTTTCCATTGTCTTGTAGTGTTTTCAAAGATTTCTTCATGTTCTTCTTAATCTCTTCTGTTGGGTCTTTTTTTTATTGTTTTGTATGTGTTTTTGTCTTCCAGCATTTGTTCCATCTGTTGTTTGTATTTGTCTTTGTCCATAATCACTGTGGTTCTTCCTTTGTCTGCTGGTAAAGTGATGATTTATTTTGTTTTTGGCTAGTGTTGTGATGGGTGCTCTTTCTTCTTTTGTGATATTGCTGTGTTGTATCTTGCTGTTTTTTAGTATTCCCACGACGCTGTTTCTTAGTTCGGCTTTCTTGCTTTCGTCTTTTACGTGTTGACATACTAATTCCGTTGCAACTATGAATTCTTCATTTGTTATCCTTGGTGTTAGGGTGTAATTTAATCCTTTTTTCAGTACATTTTCTTCTGTTTGTGATCATTTGTATTGTGAGAGATTACATATCCATGTGTTCTGTGTGTTATTGTTCTGTTTGTCCATTTTCCTTTTGTGTTCCAGTCATTTTTCTAATTTCTTAATGTGTCTTTGTTTTACCTTGTTGAACTCTTCCTCTTGTTTTCTTATCATGTGTTCTCTGATTTGTGTTGTCGTTGTCTCGTTCAGGTTGTAGTTCCTCTTTAAGACCAGCTGTTTGTTGTCAAGTTCCTTTTCCACTTGTTTTTGTTTGGTTGTGATGTTCCTTATCCTTTCCTTGAGCAGTGCTTTCTTAGTTTTTTCCATAATTTTGTGTGCCGTTTTAGTCTTGATCGGAGTCTTTAGTTGCAAACTTTTGGGTGTAATTCCTTCGTCCCGGCATCGTAGATTGAAGCGGTGATGGTTCCTCAGACTCGCTAATTTTAGATGTAATTTTTCAAATCGTCGGAAGTCTTTCATTGCTTCTGTTCCATATTTTTCTTTGAAATCTTGAGGTAGTTTCTTACTGAGTGTTAAAAAATCAAGCAAACCAAAAGCAAGAAGATTTTTTAACACTCAGTAAGAACCTACCTCAAGATGGTAAAGAGGATTTTGCTCCAAATGAGAAGCTCAACGGCTGTTTGTCATTTTTCGAGTAGTGCACATGCGTTGTAGCCTCCCTCTTCCTCCTTTTCCCTCAACGGAAGAAATGCCTTTGTGAATTGTGAATTGCATAGTTGTGGAACTTCTACAACTTTGTTTCTTCAAACATCCAAGATGGCCTCTGCAGCAGAGCACTGTTTGTTTGAGTGAATGGGTGCCTAACCATATTATTCTGCAACTTTGCTAAAAAATCTGGATCAGGAGCAAGATCTGTTTGAGAAGATGAGACCACAGGAAACTACATGTGATCTGATTTTGGATGAACCAACCAAGTTTAACTGGAAGCCTCCTGCCTTGTCAAAGGTTTGAACTTGAGAAATACCTACTGTACTGTATTTCTGCAATGAAAGCAACATTATTTTCCACTCTACCTTAAGTCATGAGCAAGATCTGTTGGGGAAGAAGAAACCACAGGAAATTATATCTCACCAGGCTGGTGTTGGATTAGGCTAACTGAGGCCTAAGGTTACTTGAAGCCTCCTGCTCTGTAAAAAGTTTGAAACCTGGCTCTTCGGACCTATTAACGCATCACTGCAGCTAAGGCAAGATTATCTTCTACTCTTTTTTAAAGTTACTTGCTCTGTGGTGAAAATACTGGAGTAAATTGAAATATCTTCACCTTGAAGTGGGGGATTGGATCTCTAATTCGACTACTACCTTGTGCACTGCAATTGTGGAAATGTGGAATTTAAAGCTAATTAGTTCCCTTGTCTTGGTTTTATGCTTTACATCGATGGCTGGAGACTGCAACTCAAAATTGTTTGATGAACTACCAGGATTGGAGTTGAAGCTACAAACACTAATCCTTGATCAAAAATCTGCACCTTTTGACTATGTGTCAGCGGTTTCTTTCTTATGTGGTAAATGGACTCCTGCACAAACTCTTCAGTTGCATCCCCAATTTACCAGAGAAACATTGCTGGTTGTTGGATGGTAATGGGTTCATTCACTATTCCTGCCTTTATGTATTAAAGGTGGGATATGGAACTCTGAACACAATAACACGGCACAAAGCCTTCAGCCATCTGGGTGCCACCCCCCGCGCGCGCGCTCCAGCCGAATATTCCTCACCAAACCCACTCTGATCCACGATCCGAATAAAATATCATGAGTTCTGCTCACTAATCATGCTCTCCAGCCCCACTGATCACACACTGACTCTGAGCTACAAACAGGTAGGAGCTGCTTTTATCAGTCATCGATTCAGTCCGGTGACCTTCAGTGACCTTGTGAGCCGGGCAGTGGCCGAAGGCGGGCCAGACCCTGGCGGTCTGATCCTCAGCTGCAGCGGCTGGCTCTAGGGACGTGGAATGTCACCTCTCTGGCTGGAAAGGAGCCTGAGCTGGTGCGTGAGGTTGAGCGGTTCCGACTAGATATAGTTGGACTCACCTCCACGCACAGCTTGGGCTCCGGGAACACCATCCTCGAGAGGGGTTGGACCTTGTTCCACTCTGGAGTTGCTCCTGGTGAGAGACGGCGAGCAGGTGTGGGAATACTCATTGCCCCCCGGCTTGGCATCTGTACGTTGGAGTTCAACCCGGTGGACGAGAGGGTAGCCTCCCTCCGCCTTCGGGTGGGGGGACGGGTCCTGACTGTTGTCTGTGCCTACGGGCCGAACAGCAGCTCAGAGTACCCACCCTTCTTGGAGTCCTTGGGTGGGGTGCTGGAGAGCGCCCCTCCCGGGGACTCTATCGTCCTTCTGGGGGACTTCAACGCTCACGTGGGCAATGACAGTGAGACCTGGAGGGGCGTGATTGGGAGGAATGGCCCCCCTGATCTGAACCCGAGTGGTGTTCTGTTGTTGGACTTCTGTGCTCGTCACGGATTGTCCATAACGAACACCATGTTCAGGCACAAGAGTGTCCACCTTAACACCTGGCATCAGGACACCTTGGGCCGCAGTTCGATGATCGACTTTGTAGTCGTGTCGTCTGACTTGCGGCCCCTTGTCCTGGACACTCGGGTAAAGAGAGGGGCGGAGCTGTCAACTGATCACCACCTGGTGGTGAGTGGGCTCAGATGGCGGGGGAGGATGCTGGTCAGGCCTGGCAGGCCCAAATGAGTCGTGAGGGTCTGCTGGGAACGCCTGGCGGAGTCCCCTGTCAGAGAGAGCTTCAACTCTCACCTCCGGGAGAGCTTCAACCATGTCCCGAGGGAGGCGGGGGACATAGAGTCCGAGTGGGCCATGTTCCACGCCTCTATTGTCGAGGCTGCTCATCAGAGCTGTGGCCGTAAGGTTGTCGGTGCTTGTCGTGGCGGCAACCCCCGAACTCGCTGGTGGACACCGGCAGTGAGGGATGCCGTCAAGCTGAAGAAGGAGTCCTATCTGGCCTTTTTGGCGTGTGGGACTCCAGAGGCAGCTGACAGGTATCGGCAGGCCAAGCGAGCTGTGGCTCGGGTGGTTGCTGAGGCAAAAACTCGGGCGTGGGAGGAGTTCGGAGAGGCCATGGAGAAGGACTTCCGGATGGCTTCGAGGAGGTTCTGGTCCACCATCAGGCGTCTCAGGAGGGGGAAGCAGTGCACCGTTAACACTGTATACAGTGGCGATGGTGGGCTGCTGACCTCGACTCGGGACGTCGTTGGTCGGTGGGCGGAATACTTCGAAGACCTCCTCAATCCTACCAACACGTCTTCCGATGAGGAAGCAGAGTTTGGGGACTCGGGGTTGGACTTTTCTATCACTGGGGCTGAGGTTGCTGAGGTAGTTAAGAAGCTCCTCAGTGGCCGGGCCCCGGGGGTGGATGAGATTTGCCCGGAGTTCCTTAAGGCTCTGGATGATGTGGGGCTGTCTTTGCTGACACGCCTCTGCAGCATCGCGTGGACATCGGGGGCGGTGCCTCTGGACTGGCAGGGGTGTGTTCCAACTACAGGGGGATCACACTCCTCAGCCTCCCTGGTAAAGTCTATTCAGGGGTTCTGCAGAGGAGGGTTCGTCGGATAGTCGAACCTCGGATTGAGGAGGAGCAATGTGGTTTTCGTCCTGGCCGTGGAACAATGGACCAGCTCTACACCCTCTTTGGGGTCCTGGAGGGGGCATGGGAGTTCGCCCAACCAGTCTACATGTGCTTTGTGGATCTGGAGAAGGCGTTCGACCGTGTCCCCCGGGGGCTCCTGTGGGGGGTGCTCCGGGAGTATGGGGTACCGGACTCCCTGGTACGGGCAGTCCGGTCTCTGTATGACCGGTGTCAGAGCTTGGTCCGCATTTCCAACTGTAGGTCGTATCCATTTCCGGTGAGGGTTGGACTCCGCCAAGGCTGCCCTTTGTCTTCGATCCTGTTCATCACCTTTATGGACAGGATTTCTAGGCGCAGCCGAGGTGTTGAGGGGATCCGGCTCGGCGACTGCAGGATTGGGTCTCTGCTTTTTGCGGATGACGTGGTTCTGTTGGCTTCGTCGGACCGTGATCTGCAGCTCTTGCTGGGGCGGTTCGCGGCTGAGTGTGAAGCGGCGGGGATGAGAATCAGCACCTCCAAGTCTGATGCCATGGTCCTCAATCGGAAAAAGGTGGAGTGCACTCTCCGGGTCGGGGGCGAGGTCTTGCCCCAGGTGGAGGAGTTTAAGTACCTCGGGGTCTTGTTCACGAGTGAGGGGAAAATGGGGCATGAGATCGACAGGCGGATCGGTGCGGCATCTGCAGTAATGCGTCGATCTGTCGTCGATCTGTCGTGGTGAAGAAGGAGCTGAGCCAGAAGGCGAAGCTCTCGATTTACCGGTCGATCTACGTTCCTACCCTCACCTATGGTCACGAGCTCTGGGTAGTGACCGAAAGAATGAGATCGCCGGTACAAGCGGCCGAAATGAGTTTTCTCTGCAGGGTGGCCGGGCTCTCCCTTAGAGATAGGGTGAGAAGCTCGGTCATCCGGGAGGGGCTCAAAGTAGAACCGCTGCTCCTCCGCATCGAGAGGAGCCAGATGAGGTGGCTCGGGCATCTGGTCAGAATGCCTCCTGGACGCCTCCCAGGTGAGGTGTTCCGGGCACGTCCCACGGGACGGAGGCCCCAGGGAAGACCCAGGACACGCTGGAGGGACTACGTCTCCCGGCTGGCCTGGGAACGCCTTGGGATCCCCCCGGATGAGCTGGCGGTTGTGGCCGGGGAGAGGGAAGTCTGGGCTGCCCTGCTTAGACAGCTGCCCCCGCGACCCGACCCCGGATAAGCGGAAGAAGACGGACGGACGATTCAGTCCGTGGCAAAGAGTTCATAGTTGCACAGCGGCTACAAAACTTCCTGCAGCCCCTCTTAAAATCCTCTCTCCTCCTCACACACCATCCTGCACGCACCACTTATCCAATAAAATTTAAAAAAAGCAATAAAATCCTCTGTGGTGTGTCTTCCAGTCGAAAAAGTGGCCCGAAGCTCCTCCACTTCACCAACATGTAGCTCCGTGTTAGCTAGCAGCTAATGAAAAACGTTTCCACACAGAACTTGCTCGTTACATGGGAAACCCCAGAGGAATCCCTATGGCAAGCAAATAAGGTATATAATTACCACATGTCCCCGGTGCTTCCAGCTATTTGATCTGCAGACTCCCCAGCACCAGCGCCACTGTGCTGGAGTATTTACGCTATTAGGCAACCCAAAATGGTGCCCGCTGCTCTGCCAGCTATTGGGTGGTAGATGTAAACAAAATGCCAACGTTGTGCCAGCCAAAATTAATATTTTATAACATTTTACTTCAAATATAATTTTTCAAGGAAATGTTGTATTTTCATTCTACAACCCTCTAAACACCCCATGGAGGCATTATTTTATTAAAAATATAGCTTTTAATGAATATGTTCCATATACCACCTTTAAGAGAACGTTATACCATACATGAAAATCTGATCATACATCCCTGCAACTTGCAAACTAAATGAGCAGGACATAATAACTTGAAATCAAAGATGTCATTTTATCAAAATTTGTGAGCAAAGAACTGCAATTTCTAGCTATTGATGTTGAAATATCCAAAAATCAGCACATCATGGTAGTGGGATGTTATAAACCTCCATCAGTTTCTACCAATTCACTGTCTACATTGATAAAATTTTTGTCACAGCTAAAATACAATGAAATATTAATTGTTGGTGACTTAAATTATGATTGGCTCACATCTGCTTCTGATGCACTGAAAAATCAATGTCGTCTTTTAAATCTTATGGTGCGTTCACACCGGCCCAACCGTCAACGTCAGAAGCGGCAAGTTTACATGTAAAGTCTATGGTGGAGTGCGTCAGACAGACGTCAATGGCTCTGCGTCGCTTTGTGAGCGTTATGAGTGGCAACTTTTCAAGCTTTTCGAGCATTTCAGGCGTTGACGCTTGAGCTTTAACGCCTATGCGCTCTGACTGGCAGGCGTTATGAGCTTCAACTTTCAAACGTCAAACTTGGAGCATTATGAGCGTTGCTTGACGTTGACAAAGTGGCCGGTGTGAACGCACCATAACTCAGCTGATTGACCACTCCAAGGAGAATCAATTCAAAATCTGTTGAAAAATCAATGCTCATTGATCTCGCATTTAAAGTTGTAGTTTCAAGGTCTTTGTGAAAATTTTATGTATTTGGTTGCTGCTGGGGAGATTTTATTTTAAATTACGAGGTTGTTTCACGTCCCTCGTCAAGGGGTAATTAGACTAATAGAGAAAAAGTCAAATACGATGCAAAACTAATTTAGGTTGAAGTAAAAATTAAAATACAGTAAATAGTTTTCCTTAAAAGTAAAATAAACAGAGCATGGTGAGTAATAAGGTGAGGATAAATGAAGTAAAATAAATCAAGATATGGGCTGTGGAAAATTTGTTTACTAAGAATTTATTTTGGGCAAATATTGTGCGTGTGTGTAGCTTTGGGTCATTGAAGAATAATCCGTGTATCATTCGTCGTTTCTATTTTCAATTGATAAACAAAAATCAAAAAATGAAAATCGGATTGTTTTTTTTTGTTATTTGATTTTGAATTAGACACGAAAAATTAAAATTGTCATGTTTTTCATATTTTAAAAATTTGTTTTGGATAAAAAATACTAAATTGAAAAGGGTCCGCACAACAGAATCTGTTTTTGATATTGAATTGCTGGATTGTGCGTCACCCGGAAGCGAATTTGTGAACTGTACCCATTTAGAGGCAAGGTCCCGCCTTTCTCGCCTCTGATTGGCTAGAAATGTTCTCACAGTTTTTTCAGTTAAGGGAAGGATAAAGTGGTGCACTGCCAAGAAGACCAGCACCGTGTTCTAAATACTGTTCATTAAATTCAGTAATATTTGAATCATATGGTGTATTCTCATGATCATCAGGGGCCTGTTCCACGAAGCGAGGCTTCCGGAGAAAAGCCTCGCTTGACATAGCTAAACATTTCACGTCTGGCTCAGTCGGTTCCACGAATGACGCACAGGCTGAGGTGCGTTCACGCGACTTTAAAGCCAGCCCCTGTTAATCATTCGTCATTTCATCATTTATTTATTTATAAAGCACATTTAAAACTACAGTGACGCAGAACAAGGTGCTATGAACAACAAATACAGAGATAAAAGTAGACATGCTATAAAACAAATAATAAAATAAGGTCAGCAAGGGGTTAGACTGCCCCAGCAATCGATGCTGGATACCTGAGAATAAAGGGAAGGAAAGAGCCGCTTAATTAAAACATATGAAGATTACAAGACTTTACTTAAGTGTTTGGCATCCCCCACACTGTACAAGAACGTACAACTGGCAAAAAAAAAAAAAAAGCAAATTGCACACTGTGAGAGCTTGGGAGCGACGTGTGCTATTAATATGTGGCTCCAGTAACTTGCACAGATATATGATGCTTTAGATTTAGACTCATCCGGAAAATGCAACGGATCGATCCTGGACCGGATGATACGTGGAATCTGTTGCCTTAGAGCTCTTTGAAGAATCACCGCTCCCTCATCGACAGGTTCTTCAATAAATGGGCACGTTATGGTTATTCTGGAAACAGGCTTCTAATTACTTGTCATTTTATAATTTCGAATAAATTGGATTGTAATTGTAAACCCCTGCATGTGATTTATAATAACTTACTGACGTGTTGGTTCTCTATTAACTGCGGCCGTGCGCTTTTGCGCACTGCTGAAACGGTCTTCGCGCACAGAAAATCCGCGCTGCGCACACAAGGGGAAATCCAAACTGGACAGAAAATTATTTATACTGTTGTTTTCCAATGTATTTCAATATATTTGACTGCTTGTTTGCCTGCAGCGTTCCAGTTCAGGGACACACTTGCTGTACCCGTTATAATGGTTATTTCCTCATCAACGGCAGATATACTGACACAACACAGTAAATTGTTGCCATTGCCTTCATGCTGTGTGTAGGTTTATGTTAAAATGTGACAGATCTTTGATTAAAAAAGGTTCACACTGGAGGAAAATTCATCTGACATTTTTGGTCATCTGATTTTATCATGACAGTCTGAACAACACAGTTCAAGCTTTATATTCAACCCTGACTGATGTCACATTCATGTTTTTTACTTATTTGGAAACATGTCCAACATAATAAAATGACATGAGCAAATAAAGGGAACGGTTGGTGTGTGTGAGGGGAAGAACAGGCTCATCCTCGTCCTGCTGGGTGTTGCGCTACATGCAGTGGCGCTAATCCGCCACTTCATTGTTTGTCAAACGCGAGACACAAAATGCAGAACAAGCAGAACGAAAAGGGGACGTACTATGTGAACAGTACATAGCTCTCCATGTTTGATGACTGGTTGGAAATGGTTCGTCGTAACATGCTCACTGAAACAGTAGAGGCTAGCAAAAAATAACAACTTCCGGGTCACGCACAACCCAGCAATTAAATATTAAAACAGATTCTGTTGTGCGGACCCTTTTCAATTTAGTATTTTTGATCCAAAACGAAATTTTAAAATATAAAAAAAGGAGACAATTTTCATATTTCGTGTCAGATTCAAAATCAAATAACAAAAAAAAACAATCCGATTTTGTCAGGATCTGTGTGTTCTGTGTATAGTTTTGTTGTTTTCTTTCTCCCGGCCCTCCGCCGCACTCCAGACGCCAGGCGCCTCTTCGCTCCCAGGCCGCACTACAGACGCCAGGCGCCTCTTTGCTCCGCGGCTCCCAGGCCGCACTCCAGACCTTCTGAGCCTCTCCAGGCTACCCTCCTGGCTGCCCTCCAGACTTTCTGCGCCTTTTTTTAGTGGCGCCCCCTTTGAGTTAACTTTTCTTGGGAACTTCTGAGTTTTTTCTGTGCCCTTAGGTTTTTTGGGTTTCGTTTATCAATTGAAAATAGAAAGGACGAATGATACACGGATTAAGAATTTCCCTTTACAATTTAGTTTTCACACCTATTCTAAAAGGTTTCTAAAGGGTTTAAATGTCTTGTCCATGTCTTAGTGGTGTCTAATGTATTTGTGCATGTCTAGATGAAGTCTAAAGTGAGTTGGAATTTGTCTGTGCTGGAGCTGTGCTGGTAGTCTGGAGAGATAAGAAACTGTCTAAACATAAACAAAGACTAGAAGGGAAAATTAGGAGAAAAGTTGACTAGTGTTTAAATAGAAGCTCTACAATCTAATAGAAACTAAAATAAATTACATTTGAACTGGAAAATCCTAAGTAGCATTAATCTATAGAAGCACCAATCTGTCAATAAATATGGTCCAAATAATTCGATATATGATAGTACGATCTGATGGCTGACGCAGACGAGGACTGACTGGGACAGGTAATATTTTTCATGGGGGGGGGGCAATTTTGCTCTTGTAGTTTAAAAGTATGACTTGTTGCTAATTACGTTATTCTTTTTCCCCCCTCTTTTTTTCTCTCTGTTCACAAATTTCACATTCCTGAGCTGAGCGCTGATCTCGGGTAGAACCGGATGTGCACGCGGCTACCCACTGTGAGAGAGAAAAGGCAAAGCAAGCCAAAGATAAGCGCTAAACGGCCTCGAGAAAGCACAAGCACATGAAAGAAACTTATGGACTCTTAAGCAGCAAAGCCTCAGCACCTCCACCAGAACTAACAACCTGGTTCAAGACCTCCAGCCTCACTAGTGTGAGGAACAAACGAAGAAACTTGGCTGGCTTTTTCCTACCTTTTTGCCACACACAAAACTCATTTCTCTTTCATGTAAGCTGTTACTGGAAAGGGAAATAGACTTTTGGGTTACACTGACTGATTAGACAAAACAATATATGCTACTTAGAAACTAGCTCCAGAATTATGTTTAAATTTGTCCTGTACAAACTGTTCCCTGTTATCTTATCACAGCTCAAGATAGACTCTTCTAAAACCAAAACACTAAGTCTCCTTTAAAGAAGGATGAATTAGCATTAAATTCTAGGAATAAAAGCAAAACTACAGCATTGGGAAAATGTTTACTGTAAAGTGTTGTGATCTCAGGTGTGTTCCAGTTTCAGGGGTATTGTCAATGGATGAGGACACTGTATTGTTATGTCAGCTGACAAACTGCCCGTCTGCGTGTCTGTGTGAAGGTCACAGACATGATGATGTTTAGAAAACACTTGGAGTTGTGAGCTGTGGCCAAAAATGTTATTAGTAGAAGAGAATTGGGCTATTTGTCAGACACTAGACAAGTTTGAATGTTTCTGTTTGAGTTTGAATGTTTTTCTGCATGTCCTATGGTTAACAAACAGGTTTCTTCAGGTAAACAATTTTACATTTTAAACATCATTACTATGTTATATGGATTTGTTTTGGAAAGATTTCATACAACTGGCCTAAATTAGAACTTGTTGGGATCAATCCATTAAAGTGGTTCTGTCCGTAACTCAAATGTTTTCCTCCTGATACGGAAATGAGATGATAATTTTATCGAATTGGGCTATCAAATTGGTCTTGCATGCTAACGTTAATAGATAGAAAGTAGATTAATGAATGGTAAATGTTCTTGCTGATTTTCCTGCTGGGACACAAAGAACTTTTCTGAAAATAATAATGTCATGACCTAATGCTCTCTTTTGAAACACATTAAATGTCAAGGTATTAGAAATCTTTGCATTTGAATGTTAATGTGACTGTCTCTCCAGCTTGGCTGTGTTTCTGCTCACAGGGGCTTATCTTAGACAAACCGAGGTCACACTAACTGCACAGGACTGCAGACGCAGGGTGGCCTCTTGTGTTTGAAACATGAATGAACGAGTTGTTGTAACTTCTCATATCAATCTTCAGGTATCATTAAAGTATGTTTGGGTTTTTAATTTCAGGTTGTTCTTTTGACTTCTCTACAATCTCTTCCAGGAGAGGGAAGACTAATCACAAGTGGTTGGACCCTTCGTATGAATGTGACCTGTTTTCTCTCAACTCTTGAAATCTTCTGCAGGGGTCTCTTTTGGGGGTCTCTTTTTATTTACTAATGGGTTATTGAGATTTTCTGTTATGTTTTTATCATGTTGTGGGAAAATGTGACAGTGGGGTTGAGTTCAATACTGTTTCCAGTGTGAGTCCATGATTTTCATTGAGTGTATTGCCTTCTGCAGCCATAACCTTTCCTTTGCAGCATGTTGGCACAGTAACAAATCGAGAGGGGACGTACTAGAAGGGGAGATGACCTGGTACATAGCTGAGCAGGTGACACGAGGCCTGCAACACTTAGTCAGGTGGAAATTGGGATCAACCTTAGTCAACCTGGGTTTTATGTTTTCCCTTTGTTTTAGTTTGTGTTGTAGTGTTGTTTGTGTTTATTTGTTTGTTTTTCTGGTCTTTTATTTATTTTGGCTTATCATTTCTTTTCTTTTGTTTCTCTGGTAGACCTGGTGTTTGAGAGACCCATTGGGGTCTCAACACTTGGTCTGTTTGTAGGTTCACTAGCTTTAAACAATCTTTTCAGAATAGGGTGAAGCCGGACAGTCTTCTTACTGTAAGGTAATAAATGATAAATGTTGCACACACACTGCAGTTGCTAATAACAGTCTCACATCTGGGCGTGAACATTTTACTCATGGACACATTAAGATAGCAGGGCTGCATAGCACAGGGGGGCCTGTGTGTTTTTTCTCCAGGGTCATGGTGGACATCGATTCTCATAAGGTTGGTTCTTGTAGACTTTGCAGTGTCATTTTTGTGCTGGTTTTCTGGTGGATGACTGTGTTACGACAGGATTCTTCTCTTCTGGTGCAGGATTCCAGCGTGAGTGGTTCATCAACATAGACAGGTACAGGTCCAGGTGAGCCTCTTTTAGATCAGGATGTTAACGATTGTTTACTACTTGTTAGTGGGAGGAGTTACATCTGGTGAGTTGTGGTAGGTTATCCATGTTTCTGGTTATTTTTATATTATTTTATTCCTGTAATTACAGCCTTTTTTCAAGCAGGGTTTGTGTGATTTTCTTGTGTCCTTTCTTTCTCTCCAGTCATTTAGATGGCGTGGGGTTTTGATTTCATCTTTGCATGTTGATTTTGGTCCTTATATTAGTCCTATGGCTTTTGTGCAGTTGCTTTATTGTGGAGTGATTAAAAGGGACTGACTTGTGTTTGAGCATATGGTTCTTACGTTATTGTTTAATTAGAAGTTGTTACGGTTAGGGGATTGGTTTTTACTTGATGCGTTTATGAGGAGCTATTTTATGTTTTCTCTCTTCTTTATGTTATATTTTCTGTGCTTTTCTTCAGCTTTTCTTTTTTCTCCTATTTCTGTTTTAATTTTTAATGTTCATTTGTTGTTTTTTGGTTATTTGTTTTATTTAATTTCATTTTCTTTACTTGTTTTATTATGTTGGGTATGGGTGGGCTTCAGGGCCTAACCTGGTTGACACTTGAAGTGGTCACTGCATATCAGAACAATATGGTAAGTATGTTATTTTGTGCAGAAACTATGGTTCGATGACTGATCTTTAATTAGTGAAGCATCATATGCTTCAAAGGGGGGAATGTTGGAGTAATAATCTAGGTATTATGTAAGTTTCAACTCAGATGCACAACCTTGTATGTGGAAACAGAAATTGTTTATTGTACAAGCTGTTCCAAGGACCAAGATAGGCGATATTCTGTGTCTGCTTGCTAGGTGTGCCTGATGACGTAGAAAGGGCAATTATAGGCTCTGACTGGCCTTAATTCATTGGACTGGCACTCTGATGCGATGCTGGTGGTCAGGTATTGATACTTGTGAATTATCGCTCATTCCATCCCCTTGGACCTATAAATAAATTGGAGAAACAGTTGAGATCCTGGCTCGTGCGTGATTCTTGTTGCACCTTAGGAATATTTACAGACCACAGTAGCAACTGGGATTTTTCCCAATTATATGAGTGATCATTGTGCAATAGCAGTGTTACGGGATACAAAAGTTCCTAAAAGTAAACTACGCATGGTAACCAAAAGCAATATGAAGATATTTTCTGAGCAAGCTTTTTTACATGATCTTTACTGTTTTCCTTGGGATAGAATAGCCTTGTTTGATGATGTGGAACTAGCTTGGAATTATTTTCTTCAAAGTTTTACTAATATTATGACTAAAAATGCCCCCTTCAGAAAATTTAGAGTAAAGGGTTGTGAAAATCCCTGGTTTACAAATGAATTATCAGAGCAAAATATGGTATGGGACAGGGCACGAAAGTCAAAATGCTCTAAGGACTGGCTCCTTTTTAAGCAATTAAAGCTGCTATACTCATTTTTGCATAACAAATTAGCTTAACATGTTTTTTTTCATGCCCATTAAAAATGTTTTAACACAGCATGGATAAAAATATGTTGTGAAGATTAAAAAAAAAAAAGGAAAAAAAAAATTAAGTGGTTCTCGTGTATTTGTCTAAAAACATTAACCAATCATATTTTTCGGGCCGAATGGAACGTTTGTACATTCTCTCCCATCATACGGACTTCCACATTTATTTGGCTTCTGGGCTCCAAATAAACTGACACATTTTTCTGCACAACACCTTTGCAGCGGTGTACGTGGCAGCAGGAGAAACTGTCAGGATCTCAGCAGCTGGTGTGTGGTGTTTGTTTTGGACTAATTGTCATTGCAGGGCGTGGCAGCAGCTGATGAGTGACTGCAGGTGTGGCTCGTTACCCAGCTCAGAAGAGCTGGGTATTTAAGCAGAGGAGGAACCAGAGACGGACGCCAGTTTGTTCCACAACCTTTATGTGGTAACGTTTGGCCTGAGAGAGTGATTTTGACTGTGTTTTTAGTGTTAGCGTTCTAACCTGCCTTCTCCTTCCCCTCTCTTAGTCCCGTCGCCTGGAGCGCTCCTCCAGGTCTGAGTTCCTCTGCGCTGGCCGCCTGCCGCCTATTCTCACACTCTCTGCCTCCGGATTACCACCACCGCTGCTGGTTCCCTGGACCCTTCCTCTGCCACTCCAGCACCGTTCCATCCGTGAGTTCATTGAGCACTCTCCCAGCACACCTGTATCTAACCTGTCTCTCCTCCACTGCCAGGACTCCACTCGAGCCCGGTGCCCGTTCCAGTTTTCCTGCCAGCCACTTGCACATTTTGAACTGTTGTACTTTTCCACTGTAAATATGAAATCACTGCATCTGATTTCCTGGTCCTGTGTGTGTGTCTGGAGTCTGGGTAAAACTTGGAGTTCGCACAAACCTTTAGATCATGACAGAAACAGCTGCTGGCTGGTTCCACTTCAGGTTCAGGACAAAGTAACAAATATGGAAAAAGAAAAAACCCATTTGAAATTTTAGAAAAAAAATGACGTTTGGACAAAGAGCAAAAACCAGAGTAAACATCGGTGTTGCTTTTCAGTGATAAGTGAGTCTGACGTGAGTCTGACGGCCTGCAAACAAATGCTATGGTGGCTACATTGTTGTTGGACAGGTAATTATGTCTTCGTCTCATCAACACTTATCATCATGAAATCATTGTCACATTACAATACTCAAACTTGATTTTTGTTTTATCATATGTTTTTTTTGCGCAACTATATTTGCTTTTTACATGTTAGCGCGATTAGCACTGCATGCTAATGCTACATTAGTTCATTTCTGGACATAATATACTGTTTAACCGTAATAAACTGTTGTTGACATAAAACTTTATCACCTGGCAGTTGTGCTAAAAACGAGAAATCCGCCGTGTTTTGTTCTCTCACTGTTAGGCAATTTAATGACAGAAGTATGACGACAACTCTGAAGTTGTGGCAGGCAGAATGAGAATCCATATGCACGGCTCCAACGCTTATTTGCACAAACATTTGCAGGTATCATACATGCATCTCACTAAATCTCGCTTTTTCTCACTGGTTACATGACTGTAAACCTCCGCTGGTGTTCTCACACACACTCGCTATTTTTTGTGTTGAACTAAACTGCTCTGGTGTTTACGCACGCGTGTCGTGCGCGTCTGGCTGAAGCTGTCCGACGGTCGCCAAAAATAATCACCGACTTTTTCAGTGTAAAATAGTGTCACATGTAACATTTGTTATAGTTTTTATTGCCCGATCATGAGTTATTAATATCTGATATAGAAAACCGTTCTGTTCTGTTACTAACTGTAACTTAATCTGTGCCGTTACCATCGTGTCCAATGTGCGCGCATATCTGGCGCATCTGTTTACTTATAGTGTCATAGTGGATCCTCTCTACGAGTATAACGCCCTCTGTTTGAGAGTTTTATTGTCCTAATATATTTTAATTTTGTTATTACATTTTTATGCAAATGATAGTTATTTATTGTTCAGCCCCAAACCCTACAAAGGCCTTTCAGTATCTTCAATCAGTATTTTATTTCATCAAATACAAGAACAATTAATGCCACAAGTGGCGATGAGCGGCCTTCGCACCTTGGCACTGCTCTGGCCGCGTGCCCACCACCTTGCCGGAGTGCCTCTCTTTCCACTGAGTAGCCCCCAAAACGGCAGGGAAACTCTGCTGGAGTGAGCATATTACAGTTTCAAGTGTTCAGGGCGACACATAGAAGTTTGAGCCATATTTGTGCTTACAGTGTTAGACCATCACATTGGCAGTCATATACTGTATTTTAATGACATGCCAGAGTATGACCTGAAAGAGTAAAAATGGAGACTTCTTGTTCTATGTGGGTGGGGCAAACATTTTCACAAAATATGAGCATATGTTTTGTTTAGGAAGTCACTGTGATCCTCCATATGCATTTTGGTAGCAACCAGTGACATTATCAGGAAGTTATAACAGCTCTTTTTGCTTGGTTTAAAAGCAAAGTTTAAAGTGAAGCCACGCCCACAATTCTTAAGATAGGATAAATCGTTTTTAATGACATAATCCAACAGGCCTAAAGACTTTATTGACAAGGTTTGATGGTGATCCATGAAAGTATGTTGAAATAGATGGTTCAAATCCCACAGGTGTGAAATATCCAAAAATAGACAGTTTTTTCAAGATGGCCGACTTCCGGTGATAGTTAAGAGATGGGTCCAAGAGACTTTTTTGTAGGACCTTAGAGGATACATGAGTGTTCCAAATTACATAACTGTCAATAAAAGCAGTGGGTGGGGCTTGCAATTTAAATGGCAAAAAAAGGGGAGAAAGGGGGCGCTGTTGACGCAATTAGCCACGCCTACACAATTTTTCTTCTCAGTTATGTTAAAGTCCTTACAGCGATTTATCCTATGTAGTTTTGTCCTGTTCTGATCATGCATAGTGATTTTACAGCATGAAATATGTTCTTGGCAAGACGTCAAACTTTGAAGTGGCGCTGTAGCAATGTCTTAAATGCTAGAGGCCTAAAATTTTAAACCATGTTAGATCTACTCATTGGCTGTTTCCTGAGCCAGGTTGTTGTGGATTTGTTGATGGAGGCCAGAGTATGACCCAAAGAGTAAAATGTGACACTTCCGGTTGTCAGTGGGGGGAGCTAAAGTTATCCCAAAATTTCAATGCATAGTTTCGTTCAGGATCCCTTTTCATTTTCATTTAGATCTGAGAAATATTTATCTCGTTAAAAGAATTTGTTTTTTTGAATGTTTTTTGGTTGAAGGCCAAGTTTGAGGTTAAGCCACGCCCAAACTAAGCCAGATCTGTAAAGTTATTTGATAACTTTTGTTCCCCAATGCCTAAAAGAACATACTGACCAAGTTTGGTGCAGATTGGTTAAAATCTGTAGGAGAAGTTTGTTCAAATGCGAGACGTGGGAAATTGCAAAATGTGCAGTTTTTCCAAGATGGCCGACTTCCGGTTGGGTTCCGGATATGGGTCCAAGAGGCTTTTTTGTAGGTCCTGGTTGGCTCGATCTGTGTACCAAATTTCAGAATCCTAAGTCAAAGAAATGGGCGGGGCTATACATTTAAGCATCCACAAGGGGGTGCAAGCCACGCCCCCCCCAGATTTTTCCACTCAGATTGGTTTAGGACCTGACCACAATCCATCCTATTAAGTTTTGTAGTGATCGGATTAGAGTTGCATAATTGCCAGCAAAATTGGTTATTTTTTGCATCGTCAAACTTTGCCTCAATAAAAGACCCCACTCGCTTTTCAAAAAGTCACAAATTTTTTGCCCTATCTTAGACCAACTTGTTTTCTGCCGTCTGAGACAATTTTGAAACTGATCAGGTCAGGAATGGCTGAGTTACACCCATCTAACCAAAACGTGACACCTTTGGTTCCCAGTAGGCGGGGCTAAATTTATCTAAAAATATGACACCATAGCTTTGATTATGAACAAACTGCCACCCTCCACAAGCATTTTGGTGAAGAACCTGTCATTTTTGTAGAACTGTAGGAGGAGTTCACTCAAATAGGAGGCTTGAAAACGCCAAAATCACATGTTTTTTCCAAGATGGCCGACTTCCGGTTGAGTTAAGAACACACCTTCAGGAGGCTTTTTTGTCCGCAATCCTGAGTTCTTTCAACTCTCCAAACTTAAAGCTGTACATAGAAGCTGCGGAAAGAGGCCCACCAACAGGTGGCGCTATGTACAAACAAGGCTTCGCTCAGCCGCGTGACCTAAAATTTCGCAAATGTTTCGATTTTTTTAGTTTCAACACACACCAAGCCTGTGTTCAACACAAGCAGTTGCAATTCCACAATGACCAGCAGCAAACAGTAAAAGAAGCAACCCTGAGATAACGTCTGTGTCCAAATTCAGGGTCTGCATTCTTTTAAGGTCGTATTTTAAGGAAATTACAATACACCGCCGCAACTAGAACTGTCCAAATTCCAAGGATTCTTCAAATACTTCCTTGAAATGCATACTATTTTCCCCCGAATTTTAAGGATGGGGCTGGTGTATCCTTTCACGTTCTACCTATCCCACAATTCTTTTCGGCAATTCGTCAAGAGAGTTTAAACCTATGACGGACGAAGCGAGTGGTGGTGCAGAGGGAGAGGAGTTTGGATTCAGATAGAAGTAAAGAAAAAAACTAGCGGTAAAAATTAAATTCTTACAGCGGCGGTCTAATTAGGCTTTTGGTTTTAGCATTAAGCATGTTTTTACTTTATATTTACATCTCTAAAAACGCTTTTTCAAATATGTTTTAGGGAGTAAAGAGCAGAAAAACACTGTGATTAATCTCCGGAGCAACCTATGGGGGGGAGGTACAAGAATAAATCTATTTATAAATCCTATTCTCAGGCAGTGTAGAAGAGGAGGACATGGATCAAAAGCTCTCATCAAGTTTTTGGTTTTGTTATGTTATAAACTTCTTCAGAATAAACTGATTGATATAAATACTTCTCATAATTCATTGTGTTTACTTTTTATTTCCCTTATTTTTTTATAGTAAATAGATCGTTTATGAACAAGAAAATGAACTTTATATAATTAAAGTTGTTTAATGACGTGTAGGAAATATTTACAATATAAAACTCATTAACATACAGAAATAAAAAAAATATATTTACAGAAGACAAGACAACATTTTAATAAGTAATTGCAGAATAAATGTGAGACGAACACTCCTTAACACTCCATTTTCACTACTGTCGCTTAGCGTTGTCAGTATTGCTAGACGACTGGACATGCGCAGAGGGTTAGGGCTGAAACAGAACAAAGGGTAGAAGCGTCCAAATTCACAAGACACCAACTTACGGTTTTTACACTCTTGAAGGAACCGTCCTCTTTAGATTGGTAAGGAGGGACTCTCAGTATTATGCAGAACTACAAATTGGACACAGCCAACTTGTAGTAAACCTAAGAAACCACTACATTCTTCCCCAAAATTGACTAAATACAAGAGAAACAAAACAAGGATCAACATTAGAATTGGCAACCCAGCAGAAAAATCAGGGAGGGGAAGGGGTGAGTAGCTGAGAGCAAATTTTTTTTTGTGCATGAACTGTAGGACTCTGATTTGACTACAAGGTCTAATTCTTACATATTGCACCTTTAAAGTTAAAAACAAAAAAACCAAACATGCTCCAAAAATATACCTCTACTACATGCATAATTGTGAACAATTACAGGCCATGATGAAATGAGCCCCTCCACTAATTTTAGCCATTGATCGGGAGCTGCAAATCTTAAAGAAAAATTAAAAACAAGCTGAATGTGGCTGCTGATAGTCCACGGCTTGGTCAATTTGACAGTGCACACAGAAAATATTAAAATAAATGGCCAATTAAATGTACTTACCAGATTAAACGACTTAATGGGAAGGGCAGCTAGAGCAACAACGACAGTTGCAGGTGATTTACCGATAGAGTTCATGAATACGTGGCCTAAAACATTCTATGCTAACTGGTTCGAAAGTGGGGAGGCTCCAAACATGGCTTTATCTAACTCTTTTTAACACTTACTGTAGGTCTCCACTGGAGAGTAAAAAGCGTAGTGGATTGATTTTGCATTGAGAATGCAGAAAAACAGTTTAACATTTTAAAATTTGTGTTAAAAACGTAAAGGGTTCTTCTTTGCTTCGTGCAGCCATCTTGATTTTTCCAACTTCATGCGTCAAGCAGGTAGGATTGGTGAGATCATGACGTCAGCCACTGATAAGTCTCATCTTTTGCAATCAAATCACTAATTTATAAACATTGTATGCTTTGAACCTAAAATCACAATGAATTATGTTTTGTAGTTTACCGATTCATATTTTGTGAACCACTTTTCTGTTTACTGGTGGTGTGCGGCAAAAAAATCCTGATTTGGTTGGGTGTTGGGGTTACAGTATAATAACTAAATTCCAATTTTAAAAAATGTCTTTAATGTATGGTGTGAGACTGTTTTTTACAAGAAAAAAAGATGAATAAAATGCATTTTTTAAAGTCTATTTTTGCAGTGAAAGTTTAATTATCCAGGGGTAACTTATCATACACTGTGTTCTTCTAAATAAAATGAGATGAAGCCAGAACTTGGGTGAATGAATTGTTAGTTCTACACAAATATGACAGATAGACTTTAACTACAATTAACTAGGAAGAGAGAACAGTGGGAGAGAGAGAAGGCTCACTGTTTCTCATTGTGCAGTAATTGTGTCTTTAACTCTAGTTCACAGTGGTGAAACAAGAAGTCTTTAAGCTGATGGTCTTCCAAACAGGTCCATGTATTTAGTTCCTTGTTAAGCTAAGGTGGTCGATACAGTTGACAGTGTTTGTGTGTCCTCATTAGCTGCAGGATGTCCCTCAGTAGGAGATGGGAGGTAAGGAGGCTGTCATCGATGATGAGGTAGTGTATGTTTAAAGTACTGTTTGTGCATGTGTGTGTTAACCATCACAATGATCGATCCAGCTCATAATCTCTCATGACCCCCTTGGTGGCATGAATTACAACTCTAGGCAGTTTGTTCTGTGTGCACATGTGTTTGCGAGGCTGAGAGCGGAAAGGGGGATGGGGTCTCTATAATTGCAGCAGATGGAGATATTATCAGAGGCACCTGCTTACAGAGGAAGCTTAGTGAGTGCAAGTGGATTAACTTAGGAGAAAGAAGATTGTGTAAGGAAGGCAAAATGGTGACATAGTCTACTTTGTAAAACATCAATAACGTCTCTTAAAGAGGCCCTTCCATTAAAATGTTTTTTCTGAGGTTTCTGTTGAATATTTTAGCTCCACAGGTGTTCTTACCTTCATAGTGGGTGTGAAAACAGGTCAACAACTTGTCTTTCAGTTTTTATCTCTCAAACTACGCAGGTGGCGATAACACCCGAGTTCGAACGGCCTGTATCTGTTTCGTCACAACTCCTTTGTTTGTTAGTATTTGGCAATTCCTGCAGTTGAAACCATGCCTAGCATGCGGCTCGCTAAAAGCTGTAGCATAAGACGTAGCAAACAGGAAGACATGACGTCTGACGTTGCCATGTGCAGCAGGGCAGGAAACAGTATACCTTGCTCTCATAGGCTAGTTTGTTAGCCAATCAGAGTCCAGGAAATTCGAGCAATGAATATGAATGAGCTGCTGACAAAGCAGCCGAAGCAGCCTGACGGAAGGAGCCGGAACCACCCGAATTTTAATGAAGACAGATTGAAAGGTTTGTTAATGAGTGTTTCCTGATGTTTTTTAGATATAAAATGTTTCATATTACTGGTTAATACTTATGAAATAACCACAAAGTCCTTAATTTTGTATGAAATGGCTTCTTTAAGATTTTGTCTTTGTACGAAAAGAACCCTCCCGAGATTGTGGATAAGAGACTGTCTGAAGCTTCTGAGATGCTGGTTTCACATGAAACTTTAATACAGGAGCAAAAGGCAGACAAAACCCTTGCGAAGTGCTTTGCTGCTGCGGAGGACTTAAAACAGGAAAATGACAGATTTTATTTTCAGAATTATGTTTTAATGAGATTTTGGGTGAATCCAGCTAACAAAGACAGCAAGTGGCAAATTGTAACACAAATTGTCCTTCCGAGAAAGTTTAGAAATAAAATTCTAAGTCTCGCTCATGAGAGTGACTGGTCTGGTCACTTTGGCATCAGAAAGACCAACAAAACTATTTTAGACCACTTGGCCCGGCCTGAAGATTGATGTCATTCAGTTCTGCCAACATTGCAATGCATGTCAACTCGCTGGAAAACCAAATCAGTCGATTCCTGCCACGCCGCTCCAACCTATCCCTCCTATGGGGGATGCGTTCGACGACATTGTTGTTGATTGTGTTGGGCCGCTTCCCCACACTAAGTCTGGAAAATGGTTTCTGTTAACCATAGTGGGCCGTGCCCCTCGATTTCCAGAAGCTGTCCTGTTATCCTCAGTTACCACAAAATCAATAATAAAGGCTTTCACAATTTTTTTTTCCCATTTTTGGACAACCAAAGACCTTACTATCAGATCAAGCCTATTCAGAAAAGTTGCTAACATCTTAGGAATTAAACTTGTTATGTTGTCTTCGTATCATCCTGAATTTCAGGGTGTGGTAGAACGCTGGCACCAAACGCTCAAAAGTATGTTGCACAAATATTGCATTTCCACTGGACGACAGTGGGATGAAGGTGTACCGTTTCTATTGTTTGCTGCTAGAGAAGCCGGTTTCTTCGAACCCCTGACATACGGCCTAGGTCCGTTAAGAAGTACATAAAAATGTTCCAACTTAGACTTCGCAAGGTGAATAAGATAGCAAGGGAACATTTACAAGCTACACAAACTTCTATGAAAATGAACTTCGACAATAAAGCTGTGAAGCGCACATTCGTACCTGGCGACCAAGTGTTAATGCTGAACCCTGTGACCGGGGCACATTCTATGCAAAATATGAGGGACCATTCACCGTTAATCATAAGTTAACAGATAACACATATTATTGACACACCGTATGAAAAAACTTAAACAGTGCCATATTAACATGTTGAAACTTTTTCATCCTTCTCAGATTCCATCCATAGTTGAAAAGGTTGGTGCGAAGGTGTGCGCGGCTGGTGTTGTCACCACGGCTCCTGAGGAGGAGATGACAAGACATGTTCAAAGCGTTACTCCGAGATTGTGTAATTCTGAGGCTCTACAATGTCTATCTTAGGGGGCGGCTGTGGCTCAGTGGTTAGAGCGGTCGTCCTCCAATTTGAAGGTTGGTGGATCGATCCCGGCTTCCACCGCCACATGTCGAAGTGTCCTTGGGCAAGACACTGAACCCCATGTTGCCCCCCGATCTGCGTATCGGGTTGTGTGAGTGTTAGCCCCGACCCTCTCCCCCCGGTTTACATATCGGGTTGTGTGAATGGGTGAATGTAAAACTTGTAGTGTGAAAGCGCTTTGAGTGGTCTGAATGACTAGAAAAGCGCTATACAAATACAGGACATTTACCATTTACCATTTATCTAGCAGCTTACAGTATGTCACTTAGGAGGGCAACAAAAGGAAGAGATTACAGAACTAATACATACGTATCACTGCTTATTTTCAGACAACCCCCAACACGTTACGCTTGCTCACCATGACGTTAACCTCGCTGACGCAAGACCCATAAAGCAACACTGTTATCCTACATCCCTGGAAAAGCCTGCTCTTATGAAGCAAGAGACTGATTACTTATTAGCAAATGGCTTAGCAGTTCCCAGCCAAAGTCCTTGGAGTTTGCCCTGCTTAATAGAGATGAAACCTGATGGTTCCACACGTTTCATTACAGATTATAGGAAGGTGAATGCTGTAACAATCCCTGAGTCGTATCCACTACCACGGATCGATGATTGTATTGACAGGGTAGGCAACTCGACATTTGTGACAAAAATTGATCTGCTAAAAGGGTACTGGCAGGTCCCGCTAACTGAAAAAGCTTCTGAGATATCAGTGTTTGTTACTCTGGATTCATTTTTGCAGTACACTGTCATGCCTTTCGGTATGCACAACGCACCAGCCACATTTCAAAGGTTGATAAATCAGGTGATCCAAACAGTGGATCGGTGTAGTGCGTATTTAGATGATATTGTAGTCCACAACCCATCTCCCTTAAAATAACCTTATTGTACTGAGTCTAACTGCAACAAAAAGCTTATTTTGCAGGATCCATACTTGTAAAACTAATTCCTTTGGGGTTTTGTTCTTGTTTTTTTTTTTTTTTTTTTTTTT
>SSNP01000023.1:871170-920137 GCA_006937955.1 Pachypanchax playfairii
GAAAGCATGGATCCATCCTGCCTTGTATCAACGGTTCAGGCTGGTGGTGGTGGTGTAATGGTGTGGGGAATATTTTCTTGGCACTCTTTGGGCCCCTTGGTACCAATTGAGCATCGTTACAACGCCACAGCCTACCTGAGTATTGTTGCTGACCATGTCCATCCCTTTATGGGATGGACATCCCTTTTGGGGCGGCTGTGGCTCAGTGGTTAGAGCGGTCGTCCTCCAATTTGAAGGTTGGTGGATCGATCCTGGCTTCCACCGCCACATGTCGAAGTGTCCTTGGGCAAGACACTGAACCCCATGTTGCCCCCCGATCTGCGTATCGGGCTGTGTGAGTGTTAGCCCCTACCCTCTCCCCCCGGCTTACATATCGGGTTGTGTGAATGGGTGAATGCAAAACCTTGTAGTGTGAAAGCGCTTTGAGTGGTCTGAATGACTAGAAAAGTGCTATACAAATACAGGACATTACCATTTACCATTTATGACCACAATGTACCCAACTTCTGATGGCTACTTTCAGCAGGATAATGCGCCATGTCATAAAGCTGTAATGATCTCGGACTGGTTTCTTGAACATTACAATGAGTTCACTGTACTCAAATGGCCTCCACAGTCACCAGATCTCAATCCAATAGAGCATCTTCGGGATGTAGTGGTACGGGAGATTCGCATCATGGATATGCAGCCGACAAATCTGCGCCAACTGTGTGATGCCATCATGTCAATATGTCAATATTCCTCTCTGAGGAATGCTTCCAGCACCTTGTTGAATCTATGCCACGAAGAATTGAGGCAGTTCTGAAGGCAAAAGGGGGTCCAACCCGTTACTAGCATGGTGTACCTAATAAAGTGGCCGGTGAGTGTATATTTACAATTTTAGCACATAATTTATATAAATGGTAAATGGCATGTACTTGTATAGCGCTTTACTCAGGTCCTACGACCCCCAAAGCGCTTCACACTACAGTTTTTTTGTCATTCACCCATTCACACACACACTCACAAGTTTGGTGGTGATGAACTACACACATGTTGTAGCCACAGCTGTCCTGGTACACACACTGACAGAGGCGAGGCTGCCAGACACTGGCGCCGCCGGACCCTCCGGCCACCACCAAACAGGCAAGGTGGGTTAAGTGTCTTGCTCCAAGGACACAACGGCCAGGCAGGGAATCGAACCAGCGACCAGACGACCTGCTCTACCGCCTGATCCACGCCGCCCCGCCATTTTTACATACATGTATGTAAAAATCTCCAGTAAAACCCTTTTTTATTTCTTCAAAGTTTTCCACCCTTCCTCCAAATGGCCCCCTAAAAGAGCTGTTCATAACAAAAAGGGAAATCCCCTGATGAAAAACTAATTCATGAAAACCGGTTCAACCATCACGATCATCAGTTCAACCATCACGTCTATCATGTCCACATGATATTCAGGTGAGAATGGAGTGTATAAAAAGCTTGAGCTAAATCAGTGTGCGTCTTTTGGTATGTTGATTTAGGAGTGTTTTTCTCAACGATCAAGCTTTTTGTTCAAGATGCCTTCCAAAAGTTTTACTGTCGGGCAGGTCTTACAGCTGATTTTTTCTGATGAAAACTCGGAGGGTGAAGATTTATTTGATGGAGACGATGATTCGTTCTCCCAGGAGGATCAAAGCGTTCCTCTGCGAATGAATATGTCCCTCTGCTCAGCGCGGGAAAGGAGAAACAGGTGTTTCACCGGCATCAGGATGACAGAGCGGAGCGCGTGATGTTTCACCTGTGTCAGGTGAACTGCACTGTGGGAGAAAAGACGATGTTTCCCCTGCTTCAAGTGAGCTGCGCTGCAGGAGAAAAGCCAGTGTTTCACCTGCAGCAGGTGAGCTGCGCAGCGGGAGAAAAGCCGGGTGTTTCACCTGCAGCAGGACCACAGAGTGGAGCGTGTGATGATGTCCCTCCACCAGGTGAGCTGCAAACGGTGGTGAAAGGTGGATTTGATGAGGAAGATGATGGTTGTCTGTTTTCGCATGGTGAAGAGGTGTATGAGGGCTGGATACAGAGCTTTAAAGAGCCTGTTGGTTATCTTGTAGAGAAGGATCTGAGCAACGCAGAGGCAGTTGATTTCCTCTACCTAACTATAGATTTCTGGATTGATAACTAAAGAAACAAACAGATATGTCCACCAGTACTTGGCCAATCAAGCACTGAAATTAAAATCACGATTTCAGGACTGGTATGATGTCACAGTCCAGGAGATGAAAGCCTTCATTGCTCTGTTTTTGTGCATGGCACTGGTGGAAAAAAATCTGAGCTATATTGATCAATAAGATGTTGTTCTTTATTCAATGTTGTGAGATCTGTTTTGTACTGAGCCCCTCAGGGGACATGGTATGAAAAAAAAAATTAAGGTCAGAAAAAAAAAATTGCTCTATTCCGAGAAAGTTTTGCGTTATCCTGAGAAAGTTTTGCAATATCTCGAGAAAGTTTTGAAAAGCTTGTACTTCCTGTATTCCGTTCCCCCCTGTAACTTTGACATAAAAAGACCAAATGTCTTCATATTCACTGAAGTAAGTGTCCATGATGAGAGGATTGTGGACAGAAAAGGACAGACTTGTCAGTCAAAGTATTAAAAAAGTAAGGAGTGGGGAACGGAATATTTCAGGATGCCGAGAAATCCTGTTCACCCCCCTGTAACTTTGACTGTCTGTCCGTCTGTCCATCCATCTACGTATATAAAGTAATATAAAAGCATCCTGTTTTTGGTTCTTTTTAAACTCAGAGTTCATGAGAGGTGTATTACCTGTTGCTGACATGTTTCGGCGTTTACTTCCGCCTTCTTCAGAGCTCTTTTAACACTCAGTAAGAACCTACCTCAAGAATATAAAAGCATGACAGACTAAACAAACAAGATGTTAAAGAAAATAGTGTTTGGTGGATGATAATCATTTCAGTTGAAATTCAAAAATGTTTTTTTAATCCCAGAGTGAAATTAATCATTGTTGTAGCTCAGACTAATTAAGTCTAACCACCAGGTTTTAGTGTACATGAATACCGAGAGACTTGATTCTCACGGCGAGTAAAAAACCCACTCAAAACTATTTTCGTTTTCGTTCATTGATTTGACGGAAGCTTAATAAAGCAAGAACTTCGGGGATTACTGATTGGTTTTCAAGATGGCGCCCGTGTTGGGCTTTGCGTCTGCTACTGCTCTGCTCTGTCAGATTTTTGTGTGTGCAGCATTATATGTGGCTATATTAAGTCAGTCAACAAAAAGCTTTGTCTCTGCTGTCATTCAGTATGATCGCCAACCTCTTTTTTCCATTCAAGAGCAGATGAAAACAGTGTGTGTTACCTGGGCTACACACGAGGAGTCCTTCCTGCCACCTTTTGAGTGCGATGCGTCCACTTTGGAGTGCCTACTGGTCACCAAACGCCGAGGCCGCAGAAGGAAGAGGGGTTCCCGGGCTGGTGTACAGTCCAGGCAGAGGAAGCTGAGGGGGTGTACGCCCTGGGACACCGGGCCCGGATCATCTGGTGGTCCGCGTTGTTTGCTGCGGGTTCCTGTGCACGACTCTGGTGTGGATGCAGCCCTCACGCCGCTAGTACCGGGCTCCCCGCCCCTGCTGTTGCAGTTGGATCATTGCTTTCCGGCTCGACCGGCCTGGCGTCCCCGCCCGCGTGAGCGTGTCCTGCGGGCCGTCGTGTTGGAGGATACCCCCCTGGTTGCTTCGAGATGCCGTGCGAGTCAGCGTTCATCTCCAGCTGAGTGCGCACAACCGATACGTTTTGCTCTTCTCAACGCGCGTTCCATCGCGAACAAGGCGCATTTTCTGAGTGACTTATTCTCAAGCGAGTGCCTGGATTTTATGGCCCTGACTGAGACTTGGCAAAAAGAACAGGAGTTTATTCATCTGAATGAGGTCTGTCCTGTAAACTGCTCTGCGGTCGGGACACCTTGGGTTGCCCGGCGTGGAGGTGGTCTGGCCCTCATTTACAAGGACAATTTTCCGTGCAGACAAATGAAGCCGGAGCCCTATAAGTCTTTCGAGCTTCAGTTGACTAAGGTGGGAAATACTCAATCTTTTTATTGTGTTCTTATCTACAGACCCCCTGGTCCTGCACGTGAGTTTCTTAGTGAGTTTTCTGACTTTTTATCCTCGATAATTAAATTGGACAGAGTGCTGATTCTTGGGGACTTTAATCTTCACATAAATGACTCCTCTTGTCCTGCTGCATCTGAGTTTTTAGCACTCACTGACTCATTTCTTTTTAAGCAGCATGTGACTGGTCCAACACATAAAAAAGGCCACACTTTAGATTTAGTTTTCTCCTTTGGCCTGGACATTGATTGTCTAAATGTGGTGGATGTTCATGTGTCTGACCATTGTTCTGTGTATTTTAATGTGTCTTTTAAAGTGGACATTTACACTGAAGATAGGGTCTGTCAGAAGCGTTTTATAAACCAATCTGTTGTTACTCAATTTTCTGAAAAATTTCAGCCTTGTCTTGATGATGTTCATGATGCAGAAACATATATGAATCGCTTTAATGACCAGTGTGAGTCAGTGCTGGACATGGTGGCACCAGTAAAGCGAAAAATTGTTTTGTCTAAAAAGTCCCAGCCGTGGCTAAATGAAGAGATTGCCTCATTCAGGAGATCTTGTCGAAAAGTGGAGCGCCTATTTAAATCCACAAAATTGGAAGTCCATAGGTTGCAGTTAAAGGAGATGACTGCATCCTTAAATGATATGATCAAGCATGCCAGGTCTACCTACTTTGCTAACCTCGTAAATATGAATAAGCGAAACCCCAAAGTAGTTTTTGATACAATCCAGAGAATTGTGTCACCTCCGGCTCCTCCTGTGCCTATTTTCACCATTGATGACTGTAATAAGTTTCTAGCATATTTTGTGACAAAAGTGGAAGAGATCAGACAAAATGTGAATCCGTTTAATGCGAGCATGTCCTGTGTCTCTACTTTTACTTGCTTCTGGTCTGTGTTTTCTCTCGTGACTTTGGAGGATGTTATGGTGTTACTGAGGAAAATGAAACCCTCGTCTTGTCCTTTTGATGTATTACCTACAACTCTGTTTTACAAAGTCACTGATGTTGTTGCTCCATATGTTGTAAACATCATCAATGTTTCCCTTTCTACTGGGTTGGTTTCGAGCTTTTTTAAACAAGCAGTCATAAGTCCAATTTTAAAGAAACCCAACTTGGACCCAGCAGAGCCTGGTAATTATCGGCCCATATCAAAATTGCCCTTTCTCTCCAAAGTCCTAGAGAAAGTCGTCGCGCAGCAGCTCACTGCATTTTTGGAACAAAATGAAATGTTGGACAAATTCCAGTCTGGCTTTCGTAAGATGCACTCTACTGAGACTGCGCTGTTAAGAGTGTCTAGTGACATTCGGATGGCCGCTGACTCTGGTCAGTATTCAGTTTTGGTCCTATTGGACTTATCTGCAGCCTTTGATACTGTGGATCATAAACTTTTGTTACAGAGATTGAACACTGACTTTGGTATTTCCGGAACAATCTTAGAGTGGTTTTCTTCTTATTTGACAAATCGTACTTTCTCTGTGTGTGCGAATAACATTATGTCTGCAGCCACCCCATTGTTGTATGGTGTTCCGCAAGGGTCAGTCTTGGGTCCGATTTTGTTTTTATTATACATTAGCCCTCTCGGCAAAATCATCAGCCATTTTAAACATGTGTCCTATCACCTCTATGCTGACGACATTCAATTGTATGTTTCTTTTAAAGAGTCAGAGTTGCATAAACTGTCAGAGTTAACGGACTGTCTGTCGAGTGTGAAAACCTGGCTCACAGAAAACTGCCTTCAGTTAAACTCTGATAAGACGGAGACTTTGATAATTGCTCCGGAGCAGAAAATCTCTTTTATTGTGAGTCACCTTGGTTCTTTGGGCTCCTCTGTCCAGTCGAGCATCAGAAATCTTGGTGTTTGGTTTGACCAGTCCCTGTCTCTGGACAAACATTCAAGACTTTTGGTCAAAAATTGTTTTTACCATCTAAGAAATATTGCAAAATTGAAGACTGTTTTATCTAACACTGACTTGGAGTTGGTGATTCATGCTTTTATTTCTTCTCGTTTAGATTATTGTAATTCTCTTTTTACATGTTTTAACAAAAATGCTATTGATCGTCTTCAGCGAGTCCAAAATGCTGCTGCAAGACTTTTAACCGGGTCCAGCAGGTGGTCACATATCACGCCAGTGTTGTCTTCTCTGCACTGGCTTCCCATTAAATTTCGAATTGATTTTAAAATTCTCGTTTTGACCTTCAGAGCCGTGCATGGGCAGGCTCCAAAATATATTTGTGATCTCCTTCACTTGTACATATCTGGTCGCTCGCTCCGATCTTCAGACCAGAACCTCCTCATGGTTCCAAAAACTCACTTTAAAACCAGAGGAGATCGATCCTTTCAGGCCGTGGCTCCAAAACTGTGGAATGCCCTACCTTTGCCCCTTCGTGAGGCTGACACTGTTGATTCTTTTAAAAGGCAGCTGAAGACACTTTTATTTGGGCGAGCTTTTGGTTGACTGGACTTTTGGTGTGTTTATTATTCTTTTTATCTTTTTACTGTTTATGCTGTTTTATTGAATTAATTGTGAAGCACTTTGTGATTTTTTATCTGTGAAAGGTGCTATATAAATAAAGTTTATTATTATTATTAACTTCGACAGGGATACATGTCCTTTTATCAGTCTAGTTTCAGTCTAGCGAGAAACTGATCAGAAGAGCTGTGAAGCTTGTCGGCTCTGCCCGTCTGGCTGTGGTACGCGCTCCTGAGACAGGGGAAACAGAATATTTCAGGGGAACACATTTTCGCACAAGACCTGGAACACAGGAAGTACAAGCTTTTCAAAACTTTCTCGAGATATCGCAAAACTTTCTCAGGATAACGCAAAACTTTCTCAGGATAGCGCAATTTTTTTTTTCTGACCTTAAATTTTTTTTTTATACCATGTCTCCTGAGGGGCTCAGTAGTTTTGACATTTCTCAGAGTTTTTTTTTTATTCTTATGTACGTGGTAGGGATGTGTGGATCGATCCTAAAAGATCAATACCTCAGATTCCAGCTTTTTATGTTTTGGAATTGATTATCTTATTAAAATATCGATATTCTAGTCATTCTAGTCAAGTCCATATGTAGTTTGTCATTAACTGGAAACTGTATAAATCATGCTCAGTTGGTCGGAACTACTTCTTCTTCCGCCAAGCAAAGTGCGTGACGTTACAGTATAAAAGCAGGACGCAGAGCAGCACTGCTCACCTGTTGTTGTAGTGCGTTTGCTGTCAGCTTGAATTAACACGGCAGAACAAACACCATTGTGTGTGAAGCAACTTTACTGTCCCAAACAGCATCGATGCAGTACGTAATGTGTATGAAGATTGTTCGTTGTTCACCGGTAGCACGTTATGTGCTTTTACGCCGGCAGGATATGTGGAGGAAGTTTACTGTGTGTACTATCAAAATAAAAGCACTAACTATTCAAGAGTGAAATATTAACTTTCCTTCTCCAAATGGATGTAGTAACTCCGTGTTCCTGCCCTGACTGAACCGACACCTGGAAACACTATAAACATTGTGAAATATTTAAAAATAAATCATAAGACAGAATATGAAGATGTCATGATGAGGAGAGGAGAGGAGAGGAGAGGAGAGGAGAGGAGAGGAGAGGAGAGGAGAGGAGAGGAGCTGCGGGGGTGAAACAGACATCCGTCTTGAAATCATTCAGGTCTCCAGGTAAGACAGAATGTAAAATTGTTGAGACTTTTTGCACTTTTTCTAAATTGGGGAAAGTGATTTAAATCATCTGGTATATAGGCATTTACAGTGGGGAAAAGAAGTATTTAGTCAGCCACCAATTGTGTAAGTTCTCCCACTTAAAAAGATCAGAGAGGCCTGTAATTTTCATCATAGGTATACCTCAACTATGAGAGACAAAATGAGGAAAAAAAATCCAGAAAATCACATTGTCTGATTTTTAAAGAATTTATTTGCAAATTATGGTGGAAAATAAGTATTTGGTCAATAACAAAAGTTAATCTCAATACTTTGTTATATAGCCCTTGTTGGCAATGACAGAGGTCAAACGTTTTCTGTAAGTCTTCACAAGGTTTTCACACACTGTTGCTGGTATTTTGGCCCATTCCTCCATGCAGATCTCCTCTAGAGCAGTGATGTTTTGGGGCTGACGCTGGGCAACACGGACTTTCAACTCCCTCCAGAGATTTTCTATGGGGTTGAGATCTGGAGACTGGCTAGGCCACTCCAGGACCTTGAAATGCTTCTTACGAAGCCACTCCTTCGTTGCCCGGGCGGTGTGTTTGGGATCATTGTCATGCTGAAAGACCCAGCCACGTCTCATTTTCAATGCCCTTGCTGATGGAAGGAGGTTTTCACTCAAAATCTTACGATACATGGCCCCATTCATTCTTTCCTTTACACGGATCAGTCGTCCTGGTCCCCTTGCAGAAAAACAGCCCCAAAGCATGATGTTTCCACCCCCATGCTTTACAGTAGGTATGGTGTTCTTTGGATCCAACTCAGCATTCTTTCCCCTCCAAACACGACAAGTTGAGTTTCTACCAAAAAGTTCTATTTTGGTTTCATCTGACCATATGATGTTCTCCCAATCCTCTTCTGGATCATCCAAATGCTCTCTAGCAAACCGCAGACGGGCCTGGACACGTCTGGCACTGCAGGATTTGAGTCCCTGGCGGCGTAGTGTGTTACTGATGGTAGCCTTTGTTACTTTGGTCCCAGCTCTCTGCAGGTCATTCACTAGGTCCCACCGTGTGGTTCTGGGATTTTTGCTCACCGTTCTTGTGATCATTTTGACCCCACGGGGTGAGATCTTGCGTGGAGCCCCAGATCGAGGGAGATTATCAGTGGTCTTGTATGTCTTCCATTTTCTAATAATTGCTCCCACAGTTGATTTCTTCACACCAAGCTGCTTACCTATTGCAGATTCAGTCTTCCCAGCCTGGTGAAGGTCTACAATTTTGTTTCTGGTGTCCTTTGACAGCTCTTTGGTCTTGGCCATAGTGGAGTTTGGAGCGTGACTGTTTGAGGTTGTGGACAGGTGTCTTTTATACTGATAACGAGTTCACACAGGTGCCATTAATACAGGTAACGAGTGGAGGACCGAGGAGCCTCTTAAAGAAGTTACAGGTCTGTGAAAGCCAGAAATCTTACTTGTTTGTAGGTGACCAAATACTTATTTTCCACCATAATTTGCAAATAAATTCTTTAAAAATCAGACAATGTGATTTTCTGGATTTTTTTTCCTCATTTTGTCTCTCATAGTTGAGGTATACCTATGATGAAAATTACAGGCCTCTCTGATCTTTTTAAGTGGGAGAACTTACTCAATTGGTGGCTGACTAAATACTTTTTTGCCCCACTGTATGTGTGGTAGTCAAATGAGAACAGCTGCCTTAAATACACTAATTTTAAAATGTAATTTTTCAAACAGAACATTTTTTAGCAAAGTATCGGTATCAGATCAGTATCGCCGATACTGGTCTGAAATTTACTTGGTTTTGGATCGGAAAGAAAATTAGCGGTATCACACACCACTAGTACGTGGATGCATGATCAAAGATGGATATAATAGTGATGTCATCAGTGACATCGTCATATGCAAATTAGATTATTACATTTGTTACTTTTAGAAACTTTGGGTCAATATGATCATTTCTCTAATTTACAGTATCTCTCTATCTCTTACCATTTTAAAGCTACAACCTTTTGAATATATGTTGCCAAAAATCTGATTTTGCTGAAAAAACTTTGGCGCCGAAAGGGTTAAGTCACTGAGGTAGTTAAAAAGCTCCTCGGTGGCAGGGCTCCCGGGATGGATGAGATCTGTCCTGAGTACCTCAAGTCTCTGGATGTTGTAGGACTGTCTTGGTTGACATGTCTCTGCAACATCGCGTGGAGGTCGGGGACAGTACCTCTGGATTGGCAGACCAGGGTAGTGGTCCTTCTGTATAAGAAGGGGGACCGGAGAGCGTGTCCCAATTATAGGGGGATAGGGAGATCACACTCTTCGACCGATGGTTGAACCACAGATTCAGGAGGAGCAGTGTGGTTTTCGTCCCAGTCGTGGAACAGTGGACCAGCTTTATATCCTCCGTCAGGTGCTCGACGGTTCATGAGAGTTCGCCCAACCAGTCCACATGTGCTTTGTGGATCTGGAGAAGGTGAAGGGGTCGGGTTTGGGGACCACAGGTTCTCATCTCTGCTGTTTGCAGATGATATTGTTCTTTTGGCCCCATCAAACCAGGACCTTCAACGTACGCTGGAGTGGTTTGCAGCTGACTGTGAAGCAGCTGGGATGAGAATCAGCACCTTCACGTCCAAGTCCAAGGTTCTCGACCAGAAAAGGGTGGCTTCCCCTCTTCAGGTTGGTGGAGAGTCCTTGCCTCAAGTGGAGAAGTTCAAGTGTCTCAGGGTCTTGTTCATGAGTGAGGGGCGGAGGGAGCATGAGATTGGCATACGGATTGGTACAGTGTCTGCAGTGATGCAGTCGATGTATCCGACTGTAGTGTTGAAGAAGGAGCTGAGTCGAAAGGCAAAGCTCTCGATTAACCGGTCAAACTACGTTCCAACCCTCACATATGGTCATGAGATTTGGGTCATGATCAAAAGGACAATATTGCAGATACAGTGGTTGAAATGAGTTTCCTCCGCAGGGTGGCTGGGCACTCCCTTAGAGATAGGGTGAGGAGCTTGGTCACCTAAGAGGAGCTCGGAGTAGAGCTGCTGCTCCTTCACATCGAGAGAAACCAGTTGAGGTGGCTTGGGCATCTGTTTCGGATGCCTCCCTGGGGAGGTGTTCTGGGCACGTCCCACTGGGAGGAGGCCTCTAGGAAGACCTAGGACACGCTGGTTGGAATATGTCTCTCAGTGGGCCTGGGAATGCCTTGGGGTCCCCCCAGTTGAGCTGGAGAGGGTATGTGTGAATAGGGAGATCTGGGCAACTCTGCTCAGAACTCTGCC
The DNA here is from genome assembly GCA_006937955.1 of Pachypanchax playfairii. NCBI lineage: Eukaryota > Metazoa > Chordata > Actinopteri > Cyprinodontiformes > Aplocheilidae > Pachypanchax > Pachypanchax playfairii. The sequence goes on from SSNP01000023.1 coordinate 882,181, forward strand.
TCTGACCTGGCTGGGATGAAGCGGAAGAAGATGGATGGACAGCAGAACCCTGATGTCACATATAGAGAAAATAAGGTCTCAGCCAATAGTATTGCTGGATACAAATTCAAGTGCATTGGTACGTTTTACCCAGAAAAGGACGCTTCACTAATGGTTTTGGTATAAAATTAATAGTTTTATTAAAATGTTCTAAAATACCAAAATAATACCCAGAAAAGTAGGCGGGACTATTGACACTCGTTTATAGAGTTTATCAGCAAAAAAAGTTTATTTAGGTGTGAGTTGACCTTTAACATTTTATATTAAAGTTATTCAAACATTATAATTAATTTTCCCCAATATTAGCCCCTTTGACTGAAAAAAATGTTGAATGATGTGAAAAAATGAATACACTTCATGAATGTAAATTGTTAAATAATATGCAGAATTTTTATGCAGAGTTTTTTTGCTCAAATTAAATGAATTAAATTATATTTGTTATAAAATAAAAATATTCTACAACCTTGAAACTGAAAAACAAGTGAGGCAGCCAAGCTACAGGAGGATCTTGGAGACACTGGCAGCTCAGTCAGACATCATGTGATTCGTCCATCTCAGAGCACAGACACCATAACTGGATTTCCATGCACTAAACTGTTTAGTTTTCTTTTAAAAACATGCTGTTAATTTGATTTGTGGCCTTTCTATTATTTTTATTTGTGTGCATTATACAGACTGCCAAGCATTTACATTTCTAACATTGAGCTCACTGTGTTTACTGAAGCAACCATAGTGTGTGCACTTATCAAAAAATAGGTACAGAAAAAATATATTAAAAGGAATGACACCTAACTTTTATCTACAGTCTTGCTGTTTTTGTAAATCCAGTTTGTGGGAAGCCATCCTCTATGCATTCTACTATACAGAAGCAGAAGAATACAAAAAATGTATTCAACCAGAAGCTACAAACACACCTGAACAATGAAATGTTGGAAGTGATGGTTATTTAGGGATATTTAACTGCAAATTTCATTCTGCTTTTGCCTTTGCAAACCTACAAGTTTAACTTTCCATTTAATCAACCTTGTTTTTTCACACACTCATACAAACTGAGAAGCCTCAGAGTGCTGACACAGGCAGAAACAATCTGAATCTCATTGGAGATGTTGAACTTTACAAAACCAAGGTGTTCAGGATTGATTTCTGCTTGCAATTACCACTTTCTATGTAAAATGATTTACCTTTATCTGTAAGACAGAGTAAAGCAGGCTTTTAATAAAAACTCTGACATATAACACAAATTACCCTTAATGAGCAATAATCTCCTGGAAATTCTAACAGAGAATTTTACACATCTAAATATCTATAAAGAAATTAGAACCATACATTTTAAGCATTATGTTTGCCACAAGCTGGGATGATTGAAGGTTTATCCAAAATGTTCTGTCCCTCACTTTGAAGTAGTGTATGTGTTACAGTGAAAGTTCCTCTCCATTAAAAATTGGTTCTATTCTTCCTGTTGTCAATAGATGTCACTCTCTCCATTAATGTGGTGTGTTTACTGCTTTTGGTTGTAAATGTAATTGTGTATCATAACAGTGCCTCCTAGCGGTCAGGGGTTGTAAGCAGCAGTTAAGTGACGCTAATGGCTGTGTTGAAACCAGCATGCAAATGTTGTCAGAAGAGGCCATTCCATTAAAAACGTTTTTTCAGAGGTTTCTGTTGAATATTTTAGCTCTAAAGATGTTCTTACCTTCATATTGGTTGTGAAAACACCACAACAACTTCTCTTTCAGTTTTTATCTCTAAAACTACGCAGATGGCGATAAAACCCGAGTTCGAACGGGCTGTATTTGTTTCGTCACAACTCCTTTGCTCATTAGTATTCATCAGCTCCTGCGCAGTTGAAACCACGCCTAACAGGCTGCTGGCTAAAAGCAGTATAAACACGTAACAAACTGGAAAGAGACTCGCTGTGCTCGATGCGCAGCGGGGAAGGAAACAGGAAGCCTTGCTCTCATAGGCTAGTTTGCTGGCCAATCTGAGTCCAGCAAATTAGCATAATGAATATTAACTCATTCAGTGCCATTGATGTCTATAGACTTCAAACTGAATCCGAACGCTCAGTGCCATTGACGTCTTAACGTCTGTACAGCTTTTATTGGCTTAAATCCCGCAAAGCATTCTGGGGCAGCTGCTTGCTGAATTTGAACTCATTACAGGCTGTATTTAGTCATATGATACAGGAGGGGGCAGTGGTGCACTGCTCTGGGTGAGATCACCCTTATTTAACGTGTAACAATGGGGGTGCAACGGGAGAGGAGCCAGGCACTTTGGACTAAACCCCTTGTCTCCCACAGAGAGATCTGCTTTTAGTTGTGTTTTGTTTTTCATCCTGTTTTTCAATAAACTCTTATATAAATATAGCCACGCCGTTCTCTGCCTCATGATCTACTACAGTTTCATGACAGATCAATCCGGGCCACTAGGATCTCCGCAAGTGCAGAGAAGTGGCATCAAAGCTCAGGCCATAACTCAATTATCCACTACTATGGACGCAGCCAGTTCTTTTTATCCATCCACCCTCCAGCCAGAGGTGAACCAGCAGCAGCAGGATGTTCTTTCTGGCTGAAGGACTCACTAGGCTCATCAAAGCAGCTAACCAGTCCAGTGATCTGGATTATGCAATTTCCGCCCTCGAAATTGCTGAAAACATACTCCGCAAGAATGACAACCTGTTGCACCTCCCGTTATTTTTTTTCAAATATTCAAAGAAGTCTGCATAACCCAGGGGGAGCTCATGATGCAGAAGTGGGCTCAACAGCACCAACAGTCACATCCAGCAGCAGCTGCTCCACGTCCAACAACAGCTGCGTCACAGCCAGGTTCTTGACACACAGCCAGGCGGCCCCCACTCTGGGATCCGCCCACCACCAGCTCCTTTCTTCACCTGGGAGGATTTCTGTCCTTCTGCAAAGCAGGAGGAAGAAGTTGGGGGCACGCAGTTTTGGGGGACTCGGCTGGCCATCAAGCCTCCCAGCACGAGGGAGACGGTCCCAGAGACGAGGTCCAGACAACAGCACAGATGTTGAGGATGCAGAGAGAATGCCGCAGTTTGCAATGCGCCTTCACCACATCAAGATTCATAGGGCGCCACAGTCGGCCATGCACCTCCGTCACGTCAAGCCCCGCAGGGCGTCACAGTCTGTGACATGCTTCTGCCCTGTCAAACCTTGGAGGGCGCCACAGTCAGCGACACGCTTCGGCCACATCAAGTTTCGGAAGGCGTCAAAGTCTGTGACATGCCTCTGCCACACCATGATGAAGAGGGCGTCACAGTCGGTGACGCGCCTCTGCCACGCCATGAGGAAGAGGGTGTCATAGCTGGTGATGCGCCTCCGCCATGTCAAGTTTCACGCGCCTCCATCCCACAATGTTGGTGAGTGTCCCAGCCGGGGAGGTGCCTCGACCAGGCCAGGTCTCAGAGGATGTCACGGCAAGTGACGGACCTCCACCCAGTTCTCCCGAGAGGCCCGATGCCTCCAGTTCTCCCGAGGGTCTCAATGCCTCCAGTTCTCCCGAGGGTCTTGATGCCTCCAGTTCTCCCATGGGTCCAGACACCTCCAGCCCCTCAGTGGATCTCAACGCTGCCAGTCTTCCACCACAACCTGGGTTCGAGGACGTTGTGGCCCGTGATGCTCCTCCAACGCCACCAGGGTTTGAGGATGTCACAGCACGCGAAGCTCATCCACCGCCTGCATCCAGTCCACACGAGGGTCCCTGTCCATCCAGTCCGCCCAAGGGTCCGTGTGCATCCAGTCCGCCCAAGGGTCCCGCTGACTCGAGTCTGCCAGAGGGTCCCTGCGGTCCAGCTTCCAGTCCCAACGCACAGGTTTCCAGTTCCTCAGAGGGTCCAGATGCTCAGGTGTCCTGCCTTTTCTGGCCTCCACGTCTTCCTTGAGAGTCCAGGTTCCGGCTTCCACGCTCGCCTTGAGGGTCCACGTTTCAGCCTCCACGCATGCGTTGAGGGTCCACGTTACAGCCTTCACGTCTGCCTCAAGGATGACCTCTAGAATTACACCATGGGTCCAGGCGCCATGCTTCGCGGCCTTTCTGGATTTACTCCAGCCTGCCTCCCCCTAATTGTGAGTATAGCCTCTTTTTGATCTATCATTTTGGATTTTGATTATGTTTGGTTTTTGGACTTTGGATTAACCCCCATGTTTCCCACAGAGAGATCCGCTTTTAGTTGTGCTTTGTTTTTCAACCTGTTTTTCAATAAACTCTTGTAAATTTAGCCATGCCCTTCTCTGAATCATTGCAACTGAGATCCACTACAGCTGAGTTTCATGACAAGCATACTCCCATACACCATTAAATCATGTGCAGGGTCATTAGACACAGGAGGTCGCAGTGCTAATGACTTTGTTATTGAGGACATAAGTGGGAAAGTGTCAATGTTACAGCCCACACTGACTAAATGTGATCAGATCCTGAACAACAGGAGCAAGATACCAACTCCGGAGGCCCCTGCCTCTCATTTTCATTTACAGAGAATAGTGACACACATACCTCCCACAGACCCATCAGCTGAAATCCTTCTTTTAGGCAGGGATATAATCAGAGCCCACAAGGTCCGCAGCCAGTTAAATGGCCCTAATGATGCACCTCAATGCCTTGACTTAGGAGGGATGATTATAGGGGACGTTTGCCTTTCAGGTGCCCACAAGCCCACAGTGAACTCTTTTAAAACAAATGTTCTCAGCAATGGGCGGACTAGCTTGCTCACTCCGTGTAAGAACACAATCCACACTAAAGAGAAGTACACAGAGAAAATGAAAATGTAAATGATGAACTAGGGAAACACCTTTTCGAGCAAACCAGAGATGATGACAAAGTACTGTAGGTGGCAGTGGCGCTCTCATTGTCAGAATGTGCACAGGAAGTATCAGCTCAGTGGTAGGCTGAGCATGCACGCACAGCACCGAGCAGGCAAATAAAGTGCAAAGGGCTGCCAACCTAGCAACTTTGAAGCTATTTTTAAGGACTTTTCAGACCTACTTTGGGACTTTTTTTCCCCCAAAAAAGAACCTAATGACAAATCTAACAACATTTCTGAACTGCCTTAACTACTTTATGTAGAGCTTTGGTGCCGATATTTGCATATTAGAGCTACTCAGACCTGCTTTCTGCATGCAGCACGATCACGTGACATTAACTGACCAATCATGAATCTCTCTCAGTTTCTCACTCACTAACAAAGACATTTTTGTTTTGTTTCAGAAAAAATAAGAAAAATCAGAATAGTTTTTGATTCAAGTGCTCAGTGTGATAATGTCTCTCTCAGTTATGTTCCGCTTAAAGGGCCAAATCTCAACAACAGTCTTGTGGGCATGCGTGTGCGTTTCCAGGCTGACTCATATGCAGTTATGGCAGATATGGAGCAAATCTTTCAGAATTTTGTGGCCAGAGAAGACCACCATAGGTCTGTGTTTTCTCTGTTTCAAAAATCACGATCTTGATGGAGAAGCAGATAAATTCAGGATTTGTGTCAATGTATTTGGTAACTGCCCATCACTATCAGTTGCCACCTATGGGCTGAAGAAGACAGCTATGGATGGTGAACATGAGTATGGCAGCGATGTGAGACAATTCATCGAATGTCACCTTTATGTGGACGATGGACTGAAATCATTCTCCTCCCCAGAAAAACAATTGATGTAGTGAGTAAAACTCAGAAAATGCCCCCTTGCCTTTGCAGCACCTGTCATTATTGAAGGCAGAGCCATACTAAGAGACATGTCATTAGATGCCAGTGATTGGGACACTTGTAACGGCCCACCTGTCTGTAACAAATAGTTTCCCTTTTGGGGTTAATATTATGTATAAGTAAGCCCTGCTGTTATTTGTGTTAACCTAACTTATGTTAACTGTAAACTATCAGGCCAGATCAGTCTCAAAATGAATGAACTCACGCAATGTGATTCACAAATGCACATGCTTTGATTCACAAATAGAATTTGGAGAAATATTTGTGATTTAAATTCACAAATCCACATAATCCAATTCACAAATGTACATCCACAAATTCTTTTGGAGGGACTTGTGATATAAATTCACAGTGCATACAAATTGCAGAATGTGCGCTTACGAACCACTTCTCATTTGTGAAACTATCTGCATTCGTAAGAGAATTGTGTTGTAAATTTTGAGACTCTCCTGAACCAACAGGTCAATAAACGTCATCATTGGCTAATGAAGCTGTCGATCAAATTTACGATCCCGCCATGCCTGATCGCTTTCAGCCAATCGTATGGCTCCTTACAGCTCCGTGTACATTCAGGCAGTTTTTTTTTTTTTTTCATTTTTATTTCAAATGGAACAAATGGAAATGGAACATATTTTCGTTTTAGTTCATGAAACAAAAATGGGAAAAACAGATAACGAGCTCATTCATAGTTTTCGTATTGAAGCAAGTGACCCGACTGTTTGGATGTGGAATAAACAAAACGTAAGAACAGAGAAGCGTTTGAGATCCGCGACGTGTGATCGAACTGATAGCACGTTGCTATTGTGCACTGGAGCTGCAGCCGCTCCAATAGGTTACGGAGCTCCGCCACGGATTTATCAAAACAATGGAGGACACGGTAGCGCCAGACTCCAAACACAGAAACCAAGAAAAGGCTGCTGGAGGCACGGCGACACGGTCTGATGAGAGACGGAGACGGCTTGAAGCTGATATAGAGACGGCCACTTGTGAGGGTAAGCTAATGCTAATGGAAGCCTGTAGTAGTGATTCAGATATGCTGTACCAAAATTGAAACTATGTAAATATACTGTATATGGATTAAGATCTGCTGATCAGTATGCTGTGTGTGTGTTTTAGATGATTGTCCTGCAGAGTCATCACAGCCAGGTGAGGGCTATTTCCTGGCATCTCATTTGATGGACAGTGTCTCCGTTTTAACAGAAAAACTTTTTTGATATGCTGAAAATTCTTGACTTTTTAGTAAATATGCATGCCCCCACTTAAATGTAATTATTTTAGGACAGTAATAGTTGGTGTTCCTACTCTGAGTTTAAATTATTATAGTTTCAATTCTTAGTGCATGCATTTAACGGCACTGTGGGCATTATTAAACATACTTAAAGTATGCACAGAATAAAAAAATAGCTCTTGCAAACTACAAAGCACTCATATTACAAAGGCTAAATACGTTTTTACATTACATTTTTTTAAATACTTTTTTTTTTTAAATTCTGCTCAGTTGCTCACAGTTCTTTAGTTTTATTTTATCCAATATGTACATATAGCATTTCTAATTCTTTTTCTTATATTTTCCTAAGGTGAATTTAAATCATATTACCTGTCATAGCGGAATTTATCTTTCCTTGGACAATAATGGATGATTAAAGGCAGCTTTATTTGATCTGTTGTTTCTATTTTTAAACTGGACTTTAATTAACCAGTCTCCATTTTCCCATTTTGTCTCAGCAGGAGGAAGAGGGTCTCCAAAGACAACCAGTCATCTACACTGCAATGCCATCATTAGAGGAACCAGGCTCAACGTGGCCGTCTGACGCACAGGAGCAGGAAGATGCTTGCGAAGAGAGGAGATGACCCAGAATGCTGCCTTCAAAACTTCCTTAGTGTGCTAGGAGAGAGAACACACGCCATGACCCAGACATGTGGGCCTGCCTTTTTGTCTGTACATTTTTCTTTACCTGTCCAATATTTTTTTTATTCCGTTGCAGATTACTATGGATCTTGACAATGATGACAATAAAGACAGGGATTTTTAAAATGTCTCCACTTTTGTGCCCAAATTTTGTACTGTGAAAAAGTTTGTTTAAAATACAAAACAATTCCTACAGTAATATATATTTGAGTTTATATTATTCATATTAAGAACTGTTCACAAGGAAAGGTAGTTTAAGCTACTTCTTTACAGGGTATCCGTGGGGTCTTGAAATGTATAAAAAATACATTCTTTGTCCGGAACCTGACGTGGAACCAGCCGGAGGCTATTTCTCCTGCTGCCTCGTTCACCGCAGAAGAGGTGCTGTGAATAAAAATGGGCCATTTTATTTGAAGCCCAGAAGCAAAATAAATACAGAAGTCCGTATGACAGGAGAGAATGTACAAATATTCCATTTGGCCGAAAAAATATGATTGGTTAATGTTTTTAGACAAATACACGAGAACCACTTAATTTTTTTTTATCTTCACAACATTTTTCTATCCATGCTGTGTTAAAAAATTTTTAATGGGCATGAAAAAAAACATGTTAAGCTAATTTGTTATGCAACATGAGTATAGCAGCTTTAATTGTTGTTGTAGCTCAGTTCTTCTTCAGGGATTGTAGAGGGTTATAGCTGTTGGCAAGAAGGATATCCTGTAGCGATCTGTGCTGCAGTGGATCTGAAGAAGCCTTTAACTAAAGACACTCTGTTGTTGAGTTACTGTATTGTGAAGAGGATGATGGATTCTCCATGAGGATTTTCATTTTCCGAACTATCCTAGACTCCAGATCAGTCACCAGAACAGAACCAGCCCTCCTTGTCAATCTTTTCAACCTCTTCATGTCACTTGCTCTGATACTTCTCTCCCAACAGGTGACTGCAGATGTGATCACACTCTCAACAACAGACTTATAAAAGATCTTCAACATCTTGCTGCAAAAGTTGAAGGATCTAATCTTTCTGAGGAAGTCCAGTATGCTCTGTCCCTTCCTAAAAACAGCATCACAGTTGTGTCTCCAGTTCAGTCTGTTGTCCAGGTATTTATACTCCTCCACCACCTCCATTTCTTCTCCCATGATGGAAATGGGTGTTGGTATGTTGCTGCTCTTCCTAAAATCCACAATCATCTCCTTTGTCCTGTTCACATTCAAGATGAGATGATTGTTCAAACACCAGGACACAAGGTGGTCCACCAGTTGTCTGTACTCAGACTCTTGTCCATCTCTCATCCAACCAACAACTGCAGAGTCATCAGAGTATTTTTGTAGACGACAGGACTCTGACCTGTACTGAAAGTCTGAAGTGTACAGAGTGAAAAGGAATGGGGAGAGTACAGTCCCCTGTGGTGCTCCTATACTACTGATCACCTGGTCAGACCCACAACTCTTTAGTCTCACAAACTGTGGTCTGTTTGTGAGGTAGTCCTTAATCCAGGTGATTGTGGAGGCCTCCACCTGTGTCTTCTGGAGTTTTTGACACAGTAGCACAGGCTGAATTGTGTTAAAGGCACTGGAGAAATAAAAAACATGATTCTCACAGTGCTGCCTGCTTTGTCCAGAGGACAGTGGGTTTGCTGAAGCAGGTGTATGATGGCATCTTCCACTCCAACCCAACGGCAATAGGCAAACTGCAGTGGGTCTTAAAATGTGCTTGTTTGCCTATTTAGGTGGACCAACATGAGTCTCTCCAAGACTTTCATGATGTGGGATGTTAGGGCAACTGGCCTGTAGTCTTTAGGGGCCAATGGGTGAGATGTTTTTGGTTCTGGAACAAGGTAGGATGTTTTCCATAGAACTGGTACCTTCTCCTGGGTGAGGCTGAGGTTAAAGATACGCTGCAGAATCCCACATAGCTGATCTGCACAAGCCTTTAGAACTCTGGGACTTATACAATCTGGACCAGCTGCCTTGTTCCTGTTCAGTCTCTCCAGCTGCTTCTTCACCTGACTGCTAGATACAGACAGACTGGAGGTGGAGGCAATGGGGACACCAGCTTCTTCTGATGTTGGATATGATGGAAAAGCACCAGAACAGCATTCATAACTGAGGTAGAAGGTGAGACAGTTGAGGTGTGACAAGGAAGCTGTGGATAATGGGATGGTAGGATGTCTATTTGGCTTGCAGCAGGAGAGGAAGACGTTGGGCTTGTCTCCAAACTGAACCTGTTGAAGAACTATGATCCTCCTTCTGCTTAAAGCCTGTGAAGGTTGTTGTCCACACAGACATTTAAATAGTCAGTCACACACTCAGTCATAGTATTGATGTCCTCTCCATGTGGCTCACAGAGTGCATCCCAGTCTATAGCCTCAAAACATCCTCGAAGAATTTCTTCAGCTTCCTGTGACCAGCTCCTCACACTTCTTTTGATCACATGTTGCCTCTGGACAATGGGTTTGTATACTGAGCAGAGAAAAACAACATTATGGTCTGCCTTGCCAAGAGCAGGCCGTGCAAAGGACCTACAGTGGGGCAAAAAAGTATTTAGTCAGCCACCAATTGTGTAAGTTCTCCCACTTAAAAAGATCAGAGAGGCCTGTAATTTTCATCATAGGTATACCTCAACTATGAGAGACAAAATGAGGAAAAAAAATCCAGAAAATCACATTGTCTGATTTTTAAAGAATTTATTTGCAAATTATGGTGGAAAATAAGTATTTGGTCACCTACAAACAAGTAAGATTTCTGGCTTTCACAGACCTGTAACTTCTTTAAGAGGCTCCTCGGTCCTCCACTCGTTACCTGTATTAATGGCACCTGTGTGAACTCGTTATCAGTATAAAAGACACCTGTCCACAACCTCAAATAGTCACGCTCCAAACTCCACTATGGCCAAGACCAAAGAGCTGTCAAAGGACACCAGAAACAAAATTGTAGACCTTCACCAGGCTGGGAAGACTGAATCTGCAATAGGTAAGCAGCTTGGTGTGAAGAAATCAACTGTGGGAGCAATTATTAGAAAATGGAAGACATACAAGACCACTGATAATCTCCCTCGATCTGGGGCTCCACGCAAGATCTCACCCCGTGGGGTCAAAATGATCACAAGAACGGTGAGCAAAAATCCCAGAACCACACGGAGGGACCTAGTGAATGACCTGCAGAGAGCTGGGACCAAAGTAACAAAGGCTACCATCAGTAACACACTACGCCGCCAGGGACTCAAATCCTGCAGTGCCAGACGTGTCCCCCTGCTGAAGCCAGGACACGTCCAGGCCCGTCTGCGGTTTGCTAGAGAGCATTTGGATGATCCAGAAGAGGATTGGGAGAACATCATATGGTCAGATGAAACCAAAATAGAACTTTTTGGTAGAAACTCAACTTGTCGTGTTTGGAGGGGAAAGAATGCTGAGTTGGATCCAAAGAACACCATACCTACTGTAAAGCATGGGGGTGGAAACATCATGCTTTGGGGCTGTTTTTCTGCAAGGGGACCAGGACGACTGATCCGTGTAAAGGAAAGAATGAATGGGGCCATGTATCGTAAGATTTTGAGTGAAAACCTCCTTCCATCAGCAAGGGCATTGAAAATGAGACGTGGCTGGGTCTTTCAGCATGACAATGATCCCAAACACACCGCCCGGGCAACGAAGGAGTGGCTTCGTAAGAAGCATTTCAAGGTCCTGGAGTGGCCTAGCCAGTCTCCAGATCTCAACCCCATAGAAAATCTCTGGAGGGAGTTGAAAGTCCGTGTTGCCCAGCGTCAGCCCTAGACTCTAGAGGAGATCTGCATGGAGGAATGGGCCAAAATACCAGCAACAGTGTGTGAAAACCTTGTGAAGACTTACAGAAAACGTTTGACCTCTGTCATTGCCAACAAAGGCTATATAACAAAGTATTGAGATTAACTTTTGTTATTGACCAAATACTTATTTTCCACCATAATTTGCAAATACATTCTTTATAAATCAGACAATGTGATTTTCTGGATTTTTTTTCCTCATTTTGTCTCTCATAGTTGAGGTATACCTATGATGAAAATTACAGGCCTCTCTGATCTTTTTAAGTGGGAGAACTTACACAATTGGTGGCTGACTAAATACTTTTTTGCCCCACTGTATATGGATCCCTTATATTTGCATAAAACAAGTCCAGTGTTTTTTTTCTCTGGTGGAGCAGCTGAAAAACTGTTGAAATGTTGGCAGTGTAGAAGAGAGCAGCATGAGTGACAGTGAGACAGACTCCGACACTTCTTTACAGGTCTCGGATGATAGTACACCTTTGACCAGCAATGCTTGTTGTGGGAAAAAAGACAAAACAAAATAGGCTGCAAAATACAGGGAGGAATGGGAAAAGAGAAACACCTGTCTGGAAAAAGTACACAAACACCTAAAGCACACTGCAGCGCCATCGCACTTTTTTCATAGCCCATGGTGGACTTACTGACCTCAAGAAGTGCTTCTTACTGCAGCAAGAGCTCGAAAGAAATACAAATGGAAAAAATAGAATGTCTCCACATAATGTAGCATTGAGCTTTTGAGTTTGAGAGGTCAGTCTTTTTATTTTTTACTTCAACTGTGGTCTACAGACCTGGATTTTAAGAAACACATATTTTATGTTTTGTAGCTTTTCTGCAGACTCTGCATTTTTCTTATTCCAGTAAATGTGCCCTATTACAGGAGCGTTCTGCTTTTTATTGTTCTCTATTAATTTATACAATTTTAAGTAGGCAGAACTGGTTTCTTTTTAAGAAAGGTACTTATTTTATTGTTAATTGTATTATTTTGCACTAAAAATAAATAGATAAATTGTAATTTGTTTTCTATGTGTTCATAACACAGAGGCAGAGGAGTTCATCATCAGGACAATGTCCCCAACAGTTAAATTTCTTTTAACTTGGTTCCATTTTTGTTTTTCTTGAAGTAGTGGTAAATATTCTTGACCCCATCATTTCCAAAATAAATCAGAAATGTATTGAACTTGTTTCCATCGTTGTTTTGCATACAAATCTGATGGATTGAAAAGTCTGGGTGGCAAAGCAGGTTTTCCCTTCAATAGTAACAAATGGTTAGGTGTAAGAGGTTCCAAGTCGTTTGGATCATCAGATAACTTTGTTATTGGATGGTCATTGAGAATGGCTTCAACTTCACACAAAACAGTGTTGAGTCCGTCCAGATCCAAAATCTGCTGTTTTAAGACAGAATGCAAAATGCGTTTTACCATGCGTATGATACGCTCCCAAATGCCTCCATGATGAGGACCCAAAGGTGGATTTAAATGCCACTGAACTTCAGATGGAATAAAACCCTTTTGTATTTTATCATGGTTTAATGCTTCAAGAGCTTTCTTCAGTTCCCTTGAGGCTCCAACAAAGTTTGTTCCATTGTCAGATTTGATGTGTATGACTTGTCCTCGCCTGCTGATGAATCATCGCAGAGCATTTATACAGTCATCTGTTCCTAATGAGTTTGCAACTTCCAAATGCACTGCCCTGCTTGCCAAACAGGTAAAGATGACACCATCTACAAAATTTAAGGTGCAAAATTATTTTTCGCACAGTTGAGTTTCTATGGATAATCCAATACTTTCTCCTTGCAACAGCTAAGGTGTGATTGCGTCCAGCATGACCTAACATTTCATGAGTGTGCCTCAGAATAAGTTTCGAAACATGTTGATCTTTACCCAATATCCTTGGATGCATTGTTTCCAATGGCATTGCTCCTTTGCTTAATTTTCCACCAACTCTAAGCAGGTTGTCCTCCAAGGTTGGATCCAACTTGTAGATGGAACTTTTTTTTACTGACCACTTTTCTCTCAGACAACGCTGCAATCTCTTGCTTGAATTGTTGTTGTTGACAGTATCGTACTATGGCCAACTCAGCTTGAAACAAATCATCACAAGTCAATATGAATTTCCTTGATGTTGTGTTATTCTGTGATGATTCCTTTTGAGAATGAGTCTCACGGTCCGCAACCTGTTTGGTCTTTCTTTGATGACTGAGGTCAAGCAAAATGGATTTCAATCTAAGAAACCAAGAAACAGATCTTTTTAGTTTTATCCATTCAGAAAACTAACAAAGAAGACTATCAGTAGGATTTGGTATGTTACCAGTCATAAAGTTCACTTGAGCCTTTTTACAGACTTCTGGATCATCACCCTCCAAAGAAGAATCAAAGTGAGTCTGTGGCCATTCTTTCTCCTCTTTCCACAGAACAGGACCATTGATCCAAACCAGATGCTCAGCAAAGTCAGCTGCCTTCAGTCCTGGGGATGCAACATCAGCTGAGTTTTCTTTAGAACAAATGTGTCTCCATTGTAAAGGATGTGAGATCTCTCTTATAGCTGAGATTCGATTAGCCACAAACACCTGGAATCGTGTGTCTTCATTATTGATGTACTTTAACACAGATGTATTGTCTGTCCAAAATACAGACTTATATGAAACTGAATCTCAAATTTCAACATGGCATCCACACGGGCTGCTAGAACAGCAGCAGTTAGCTCCATTCGAGGGATTTTAATGGACTTGAGTGGCGCCACTCTGGCCTTTCCCAACATGAATGCAACATGTACTTCCTTCCTGTCATTTTCAAACCTTATGTAGGAGACTGTTCCATTCCCATCTTTGCTTGCATCAGCAAAGTGATGTAATTGAGTATTAACAGGTTCCTCAAAGTTCCTTGATCTTATACATCTGCTCATTTGAAATGATGCTAAACACACAAGTTGTTGAATCCATGATTTCCACTTGTTCAGAATATCTGGAGGTAAAACATCATCCCATCCACACTTTCTTCTGCAGAGCTCCTGCTGCATTATCTTAGCAGAGAGTGTAACAGGTGCAAGCATTCCAAATGGATCATACATGGAGCTAATCGTGGACAGCATACTACGCCTTGTACTAGGTTGTTGTTTCAGGTCAGTTTTATATTTGAAGCTGTCTGACTCCACGCACCAAAGCAAACCCAGAGCTCTTTCAATATGAAGCTTGTCTCGATCTAAATTAAGCTCCTTTAGATTCTTCGCCCACCGATCTTCTGGAAGGCTCTGCATAACTTCTCGATTGTTGCTCACCTATTTCTCCAGAACAAACCCACCTTTCTTGCATAGAGCAGAAATGTCTTTCATCATTTTTATTGCTTCTTCTTGTGAACTGAAGCTCATCAAACAGTCATCTACATAAAAATTCTGTTAAACTGCTTGTGTGACTGCTTCTGTAAAATCCTCCTGGTTGTCATCAGCAGTTTTCCTCAGAGCATAACTAGCACAACTAGGTGATGATACTGCACCAAACAAGTGGACAGTCATTCTGAAGGTTTGAATTTCTTTCTGGTAGTCTCCATCTTTCCACCAGAGAAAACGCAGAAGATCTTTGTGAGTCTGCAACCTTCACCTGATGAAACATAGCCTGTATGTCAACCATACAAGCTACTGGCTTCTGCCTGAACCGAAGAAGAACCCCAAGCAGAGAGCTGGTGAGATTGGGACCCTGTAACAACTCTGCATTTAATGATCTTCCTTTAAATGTGGCACCACAATCAAAAACCACTCGCAAAGATCCTTTTTTGTGATGGTGGACACCATGGTGTGGAATGTACCACACTTTCCCTGTCTTACCCTCCAGTTCCAAATCAGGGACCCTTTCAGCATAACCTTGAGTGATTACATTCTCAAGGAACTTCCCGTACTCTTGGCCAAACTGTGGGTTCTTCAAAAATTTCTTCCTCAGAGTAAGAACCCTCTGCTTTGCTACTGAATAGTTGTTTGGCAAGGCAACTGTTGGATTTCTGAGGGGTAAGTTGAGGACATATCTGTTATTTTGCAAAACTGTTGTGGAGTCCATGATCTCCATAAATTTCAAATCTTCCCTTGACATTTTTTTGTCTGATGTTGGGGTTTCATTGAAGTCCTGCTTGTAGTGATTTTGCAGTATTTGCTCCAAATTTGCCACAGAAATCCTGTTCACTACTGCGTTGATACTGTCATCATTACTATGCAGAGGACCATTGATAACCCATCCCAATACTGTTCTTATAGCGTATGGACCACCAGCTTCACTGTTGATAACTTTCCATGGCTCCAATAGCTTGGGTGTGTTGGTTCCTATCAACATATCAACAGTCGAACTTATGTTGGGAATGTCGGTCCTAGACAAGTAAGGCCATCTTTTTAGATCTGCATTGGTTGCAATGTTAGCCTTTGAGACCGGCATTTGTTTCTGTGTCAGAACCTCAGGTAACAGATGAAAAGTACTGTCACCGAGGCCTGCAATCTCTAGTCCATGCAGTAAATAGGCTGGAACAACCTTTTCCTGTCCCATGGTTGTAAGAAGAAACTGGGTCTTTTTTCCATTGATTTGTAATTTTTGCATGAGCTGTTCCGTGCAAAATGTAGCCGAACTGCCAGGGTCAAGGAATGCATATGTTTGAACAACTCTATTTCCTTTAATGGATTTAACTTGCACTGGAACAATAGACAACATACAGTCACCTTTTCCAGCCCCTGTATGACCACATGTCTGGGTGAGAGTTGATACAAGTTTCCAAAACTGAGCTCATTGTCTGTCCTGCCAGTAACTCTTTACCTCCGCAGATAAGCGTGCAGCTTGACTCTATCATGCTGGTCCCCACAACCTCCGCCAGAAACCTTGGTGTCATACTGGACAACCAGCTGTCCTTCAAGGAGCAGGTTAACTCCGTAGCTCGCTCATGTCGATTCGCTCTTTACAACATCAGGAAAATCAGAGCCTTCCTGACAGACCATACCACACAGCTTCTGGTCCAGGCCCTGGTCTTGTCCCGCATCGACTACTGCAACTCTTTGTTGGCCGGTCTTCCAGCGTCCTCGGTTAAACCTCTGCAGATGATTCAGAATGCAGCAGCACGTCTGGTCTTCAACCAGCCCAAGAGGGCTCATGTCACTCCGCTGCTTATTTCTCTGCACTGGCTTCCAGTTGCAGCACGCATCAAATTCAAAGCTCTGCTTCCGGCTTACCAGACTCTAACACACACAGCTCCTACTTACCTTCACTCCTTCATCCGGAGCTACATTCCCACTCGTCAGCTATGCTCAGCTGCTGAAAGACGCCTAGCGCTTCCACCACAACGTGGCATGAGATCATTATCCAAACCCTTTTCCTCTGTTGTCCCCCGATGGTGGAATGACCTACCAAACTCGGTCCGATCCTCAGAGTCGGCACCTACTTTTCAGACTTAAGACTCACCTCTTTAAAGAACACTTTCAGTCTTAATGAGGAATTGATTTATGATAGCGATTTGGGCGTGTATCTCTACAAGGGAAAAAAAAAAAAACGCACTTGATGTATCAGCGTCGGAATTAAACTGGACTCCTTAGTTCTCCAACCTTCTCTTAACTTGAATGGCAACTTTGAAATAAGGATTTTTACATTTGATGGCTTGTTCATTTCCTCCATAAAGTCCAGTTCCTGCATGACATTGCAACATCCACGCAAATACAGAGCATATGCTTGAAGTGCTTTGGCATCTTCTGATTTTATTGACTGCCATGAGAGCACCTTGTCTATGTATGCAGCAGCAATCTTGTACTCATTTCCAAAATGTTCCATTAAAATCTGTTTTGCTGCCATGTAGCCACTTTCAGGAGTCATATGTTGGCAACTTCTAACCAATTCCCTTGGTTGTCCTCTTGTGAATTGTTCCAAGTAGTACATGCAGTCAGATTTACTTGCCTTTTCTTCTACTCCTTGTTCAAATGCTCTTTTGAAATGGTGGTATTGCAGTGGATCTCCATCAAATATGGGAATGTCAGATGATGGAAGAGTTGAGCAGAGCTGATTGTGAACAAGTTCCTCCGTTATTTTATTTTGATTTTCAATGATTGTGATGATAGCGCTTGACAAATCATTTATTTGATGTTGTTGCCCAGCAGTGATTGTTCCTGTAAGTTCAGAACTTTTTAATGATTCATGGTGTTTTATACCGTATCCTTTTAAACATTCAGAGGGTTTGTGGTTTGATTTGATGTCTTCTTGTGGATGTTTACTTTGCTCAGATGACTTGTCCTTTTGTAATGAGGGCTTGCACTTTTTTGCCTTAGGATCTAGTTGAAAGGATGATGCCCTCTTTTTTCCTTTATCCAACTAAGAATTCATCCCATCTGAATTTGCAGCCGATCATTGTTCTTCCATGAATTGTAAAACATCAAGTTTAGCTGTTGCTTCAGCAAGTTTGGTTTCAATTTGGAGCTGCTCATTCCTTCTCTTTAACAATAGTTCTTGCTCATCTAAAGCATATCGCTCTTTCAAAGTTGCCATTCGAGCCAAAAGAGCAGCCTTTTCTGCAGCAGCTTTAATTTTTGCAGAGGAAGTGCTTGATCTTGAACTGGTCACACTTTTGTATGTATGTTTTTCCACATTAGAAATACTGTCATCAGGATTTATATAATCTTGACAGTCATTTTCCAGTTTTTATAGTTTACACTTTCAACTGAATTTTGTACCCATTGCCTAGCAGTTTTGACAACATCATCATTGAACATCATTTTTGCTTTAAACCAAACCTCATGTTTCTCCTTTTCTTCTTCAGGCAATAAACCCATAATAGAATTATGAACACTCTTTATATCATCACAAAGCTTAATAAGCCCATCCAATGATTTTTGGACCTCAGAAAGATTACCTTCTTCCATTAATTGCTTTATACTTTCTCTTAAATTACCAGCCTTATTTAATTTTGATTTCCTAGAATTTTGTAACTTTTCAAGCTTTTCAGCAAGTGCCTTTACAGAAAGTTTAACAACTCTTTTACCCAGTTGAGTTCCAGTTTGACTTAATGCAGTCTCACATTCATGTTCGTTCATTTTGGTGTTACTGTCCGTGTGCGCAACACAACCTTCCATAGTCAATAGAACGTCCAAAACCACTTATATACGGGAGCACTGATTGGCTCCCACAATTTATTAGAAAGAACGACAAAAGTTTTCAAAGTTTATTTTAAAATACAGAAAATGTTTAGCTAACATTGGCGCAACAAGTAGCACCTTATATAGAATGAAAATAAAAGCAAAGGAACCATTACGAATCTTTATTAACAGCAATACGAATATGTTTACATGCTCTTGAGTTTTGTAACTTACCCAGAGTAAAAAAGTGAAAAGCTTTCCTCCGTCGAATATCCTCTCGGATGCCAAACGGTAGCCATTTTTTCATTTTGAATTTTGAACCTGAAAAGTTGTGACGATGACGTTGGACGCTACGTTACAAAAGTCCGCTCACTCAAAAGTTTTGAGACGCAAACGTTCACTCAGAAAAATTGAGTCACATCAAATTAAAAAGAACTTAAAAGAGTTATAAGAACTTAAAAATGAATTTTGTTGATTCATTAGCTGGTTTTGAGTTTAGTGTGTAATACTTTTGAAAATGATGGGCCAACTCATCTTCTGTATAACATATTTATTTTTGCAGAAACTCTACAGAAACATAAAAACAGCAAATCAGTTAGAGCTACTCGGTGCACAGTCTGCTGTTACCTGCTACGTACTGACTTCTTCTTTCACAACAAAAATAACAGTGTAAAACAAGACGTCTGTAATACTGAAACAGTTTTTAACATAACTCATGGCTTTATGTTTTCTATTTTTGAACAGTTTTATATCACCATGCATCACTTCTGAATCGACTGAAAACAAATATTTTACTGTATTAACCAGCTACTATCATGAGCCCTTACAGTTCAGTTTTATTGTGCTGTTTTAAAACTACTTCTATTAACAGTTTTTTTAAAACCTATTTATTACTTCAATGAACTTGTGTGTTTCTCAATTGAAATCCACTTTAAATGCTTTTTGGCCACATTCTTCACAATGGACACAACTGAAACAAACAACACACTCTAAAACAGTTCTCAAATTCACCACCACAATCGCCACGGACGAGTTCGCCATTTCACACGCACATGGAGACAGAGCACCTCTACCCATGTTTTCACTTTCTGACCTGACATTCGTTACACCATCAAACATAAAAAAACTACTGTTGTCTATCGCACATTCATTATTTAAGACCCAGCTTACCTGCAGAAACATAAAAACAGCAAATCAGTTTGAGCTACTTGGCCGCTACGTACTGACTTCTTCTGCCAGACCGTCAGCTGCTGATGCATGACAGCACCGAGCGCCCTCTGCTGGCAAAACCGGTATTGCATGTTTAAATGGCAAAATACACTACAGTTTTTTTTCACACGCAAATGTCTGTGTGTATAAAAATAAAATGGGGGCTACTGTTTTCATATAAACATAATAGTGCCACAAGTGCACAGATTTCTTATGAGTTAGCTGAACTTTTGGGTTTACAGTTTACTTATAGAGACCTTGTTTACATAGCCATGTTCTTTATTAAAAATAAATACATAATGAATTAAATATGGTAGTATTTGGCTTTAAACTTGAGGTCATAAGGGTGAAGACAATGTTA
The DNA here is from genome assembly GCA_006937955.1 of Pachypanchax playfairii. Classification (NCBI taxonomy): domain Eukaryota; kingdom Metazoa; phylum Chordata; class Actinopteri; order Cyprinodontiformes; family Aplocheilidae; genus Pachypanchax; species Pachypanchax playfairii. The sequence continues at coordinate 902,291 of SSNP01000023.1, forward strand.
TTTAAAATCATTATTAACTGTTTAAAGTCTAATACTCCTAATAATGCAATTGTAAAATTCCTTCAGACCTTCAGAGCTGTACTTTGTCTGCAGTCACTAACATTGAAGAAAGGTATCACATATAATGACTGACATAAATTAGATTTTTTTATATTTTTAATGTCAATCTTATGTCTTTAAAATTGTGTGTATTTGTGCTTCTTTTGTCTTTGAAGAGTTGATACAATGCAGGAGGAGATCAATATAGCTGAATTCAACAACCTTAAAAACTCCTTGTAAGTCATAAAGAAAGTAGCAATTTATTTTATTAGCTTTAGGAAATTCTACATTTATTATCTGTTTTTTTGTCTTTACTTTTTACAATTCTAAGAATTGACTGGGATGATGAAACGTGGCACCCCCGGCTTGATAGTGAGTCCATGTCTTCTTCAGAAGAAGATGAAACCAAGAAAGTGGACACACAAGACATTGAGGATGAAGATTTGATACAACCCATTTGTGTATGGTATGTATAACACCCTATAATGCTAATAACACATAGTAAATATTTGCCCATTGGGCCCACTCTCACACGTGGCCCAGAACTGTTTGTCTGATTGGGTTTGGTAGTCACTTCCTCTGTACAGAGTGTTTGAGCCAGAGAAAATGGACATGTGTTTTCCCTCTTCTAGCACGGTGAGACAGATTAAAATCATTGTCCTCAATTATTAAAATTATTGTCCTCAAAAGGATTATTTAAAAATTGTTCTAGTTTACACAGAGATACTGTATTTAACCATCTTTCATTTATAAATGCTCTTGGAACCACCACATGCATTTTCAGCATTTATGATCGTATATATTTTTTTGATTTAGGGTTTTTTATCCTGGGATTTCACAATCTGCACCATTTCCAAACTCACCACGAGCTCATCCTCTACAAAATGCTGCCTAAGCTGAAGAAACACCTGGTGAGTTACTTGTATGATGAAGCTGGAGCTTGAGGGCTCAGGCCACATGCTGCAGTCAGATTAATTTATGCTGAATTAGTTAAACCATGTGATAATAATGCTACTGCTGATTTTAAGGTAACACTAACATAAGACAGAGGCAGCCTCTTGGTGATTTTTTTCTTGACAGGACAAGGAGCAGATGACTACAGGAATATATTCTACTAAGTGGTTTCTCCAGTGCTTCATTGACAGAGTTAGTATTTTAACTTTAAACATCGAATCCACCTTTCTGAGTTAAGGTAAATACGTTTGTTTGTTTTTTTAATAACACCAGTCCTGAGTCACGACCTTGTGCCAGAATTTTATAAGAAGTTTAGTGTAAAGCTGCAGCTTCCTGTTTACCACTTCCTGTCTGATATATGACAGTTTCGTTTTGTTCCTGTTGCAAGCAGCCATGATGCAACCATCAGACTGTGGGACCTGATCGCTGGAAAAACCTGAGTGACTTTGACAAACCACAAGAAGTCTGTCCGAACGATGGTCCTGCACCCCAGACAGTTAGTGGGATTTAGATCAGACAGTCTAATGGATTATCAGCATCAGCTCGAAGTACTTGGACTGTTACTCAGTTTTTGACATTTTGCTCTTTTTATTTTTTTTCAAGGTGCACGTTTGCATCGGGATCAACATCAAGCAGTGGATGTTCCAAGATGGCAGCTTTTTCAGAATCTGTCAGGCCACAACACCATTATTAACACTCTGGCTGTTAATTCTGATGGGGTGTTGGTGTCTGGAGGTAATAACACGCAGGGCTACACCTAGAGCTCAAGTTTGGACATTTTTCTTGATATATTGCTTATAAATGATTCACATTAACCTCTTTCAGCTGACATTGGGACCATGCACATGTGGGACTGGAAGACGGGCTACAACTTCCAGCGGATTCACGTGGTAGTGCAGCCCGGCTCCCTGGACAGCGAGTCGGGAATCTTCACCTGTTTGTTCAACCACTCAGAAAGCCAGCTGATCACTGCAGAGGCCGACAAGACCATCAAAGTTTACAAAGAGGACGACACAGCTGTGAGTTATCGTGTCTCGTTACATGTCTGTGCTCATTTACAGGCTGCAGGATGATTTTTAAACTGTATTATTTCTTTCTTTTAGACCGAAGAAAGCCACCCAGTCAAATGGAAACCAGAAATCCTCAAGAGAAAAAGATTCTGGCTAAAATAAATAAATTATAAATAAATAATTAAGGCTGAAATAATCCTCAAATTGAAAGTCTGGATCCCTGATGAGCTCAAAAGAAGACGACATGGATGCAGAGCAGGAGCAGAGTGAAGAGAGAGAAAGAGGAAGTTTAAACCTTCACTTCCATCAGTCATATTGACAAATGTGAGATCTCTTTGCTAACAAAATGGATGAACTTGAAACTCTGTTGAAATGCAGCATCATGTGTTTCACTGAGACATGGCTAAAGGGACATATCCTGGACTCCAGTGTGTCTCTGTCTGTCTCTATTCAAACAATACGGACAGACAGAGATTTGAAGAGGAGCGAAAAAAGAAGAGGAGTTTGTCAGCTGATCACATCTGCAGTCACCTGTTGGGGGCGGAGCATCAGAGTATGTGACACGAGGAGGCTGAACAGATTGATAAGGAGGGCTGGTTCTGTCCTGGAGACTGAACTGGAGTCTCTTGCATTGATTGTCCAAAGGAGGATGAAGAACATGATGGAAAACCCTCATCATCCTCTTCAGAACACAGTAACTCAACAACACAGTGTCTTCAGCCAGAAGATTCTTCATAATCCGCTGCAGCACAGACCGTTACAGGGGATCCTTCCTGTCCACAGCTAGAACTCTCTATGGCTCCCTGAAAAAAAACTGAGCTACAACAACACTTGAATTTCCCTTTGGGGATTAATAAAGTATTTTTGATTTGATTTGATTTGATTCTGAAGATTTTTTTTAAAAATGTTTGTCACAGTTTCATTGTTTTTCAGTTTGTGCTTTCAGCTAACGGAGCAGATTTTATTTGTCAGAGCTGTTTCATAAGACAGAAATCCTCAAATAACATCAATTAACTCTGAATAGTTTGCAGTTCTCATTTTATGCTGTGAGTTGCTGTTTTGAACTTTGAGGAACTTCTGTGAGGCTTCTTTCTTGATGATGGCTTTTCATCTGTGTGGTCCACCAACAGAAGTAATGGTTTTATTGTATCTGGGATCTAAACCTGCAGCAGGAGAGAAAATGTTCTTGTATTGCTTGACTTTAATATCTAGTTGCTCGAGATAAAACATCAGACACTTTGTTCTGGCTTGAAACGTGAAGTTGTCAGGTTTTGCTGTCTGGTTTTATACTGGACCCAGGTGCAGTGAGTGTGGGGAAAAAACAACTGAAAGGTTTTAAGGATAACGAAAGGTTTTAATGAAGAAAGTAAAATGCTGACGTGGCAGCAAAACAGACTTACATGACGAGGGGAAGAGGCAGTGAATCCAGAGATAATCCAAAAACAGCGTGAGACAAAAAGCGAAGCTAAGACTAGGTAAATGGCTGTGGCTGTGGCTGTGGCTGTGGCTGTGGCTGCGGCTGTGGCTGCGGCTGTGGCTGCGGCTGAGACTGAGACTGAGAGCTAAGAACAACCCAACACTAACTAACAAACATACGGGACTTAAATACAAAATCGAACTAATTACAGAAACAAGAAACACCTGAACAGAAAAACACTAGACTGAAGGCACAAGCTGACAGACAAGATACTGAGTGACACATAAGGAGAACAGGAAGTACCAATGTAGCATGGAAGATAAAAATATATATAATGCATTCCATCAAAAAAATCCCTCATTTGATTTTATTTGTTTATTTATGTATTTCCTTTTTTTTTATATTCTAAATAATTTTATTAGTTTACTTGGTCATTGTTTTTTTTTGAGAGATTCTTATTTTAAGAAGATATTTTGTAATATTTTGAGAAATTTCAGTTTGATGCTCTTATTTTTGCGGTCGCATTCAGTGATGTCACTTCCTCTCTCCCTTTCGCTTTGAGCTGTAATGGAGAGTGGTACGTTTTTCACAGAGCTCCCGTTGTTTACTACTAGGAAATTGTTGTCGAGTTCAAAATGCTGTATGTTCTCTCAGCTAATATGTTGATAAGATGTTTGACTGTGTTATTGTGTAGTTTGATGTAAAATTGAATAGTTTATTTGAAGTTAAGGCCTTACTGTAGCAGCAAATGTGAGAGTGAGCCGACTCGGATTTTCCCGCGCTGTGCGGCTGTCTTACGTGTGGTTCTTTTCTCATGGACAGATGAAATGAGATCGACTGAATCTTTTTCACTGCTGCTGAAACGTTCTATTCGATTTTACACAGGTATGCTGTTGTTTTTTTTGTTATTTATGTTGAGTTTTCTTGACCATTTTTGGGAGGATTTGTACATTTTATTTTCACTATATGTAAATTGTTATATGTTTCGTCATTTGCACAACGCAGAGATCTGGGATTCTAACAAAGCCGTGTGGCTGAGCCCGGTTACATTGGTGCCGTGACCCGGATTCATCGTGGATCAACAACAGTTTGGTTGCCGGAAGCTGCTGCTTATCAACACGAGGTTCACTTAAAGAAGTTAACATTAAAGCTATTTTAACAATACAGTTGGAAAAAAAAGGGAAATGGTTACATTTCTGTAAATTTTATTTTATTCTTTTTATTTCACTGCTTGTTGTGAAACAGTTTTATCAAGTCGCCATTGTCTAAGACTGCTAACTTCTGTGTAATATAGAATTAAGTTTTTCAAGATGGCTTCCAAATTTGGTGAAAAAGATGATGGTTTTTCTAGTGATAATGCTTTAGGTTTAGGCAGAGGAAGGTTCTTGAGAGAGCTTTATAATACTCTAGTTAGAAACTCCAGCTGTCAGGTTTGAATTAGAGCAAATGGATAATTGATGGAGATTGTGAAACATTCAAGGCAATAATAAATTCTTGCCCACCATCAGGCTCCGTAAAGCCTGTTTTTCTCTCTCTGTTTGGTTTGTTGTGTTTTTTTTTAATTCATACACTCTGTTGGAAACTCTGATTAAACTTCAAACCCTCTGACATAAAAGAGTGATGTGTAAAAAGACTCATTTTCCTGAGGCACTTTTAGTGCTTGAGGCCTGAAAATCAGTGAAACAAACCAGCCATCACGAGTCTGTTTACAACAATGAGCTGATCGCATCACTAATCAGGTTCCTGTCACACTGTTGTCTTCGATGAGAAACTTGTTTACTGCTGGAACGTCGGTCGAGAAGGCGTGCTTTGACGCCCCCTGAAAAAGTTACTGATCAGTTGCCAACCACTTCAGATGTCAGTGATCCAGCCTTAAGCCATCTCATCACACACATTGCCCAACAGGTGGTGCAAGTTATATCAGCTCAGTTAAAGGGAGATGAAGAGAAAGTTTCACATGTTCAGAACTCAGGTTCAGATCAGACTCCCATTACCTTTACGCATAATCTGGCTGGTATGAAGTTGGTCTTGAAGGCTGATGTGAGGGAACCCCCTAGTTTTAGAGGAGATGCATCAGACAGAGTGTGTATATATGAGTGGGAGGAACTTATGGACACATACCTAAGAAAGAGAGGTGTACCATAGGCAGAAAAGTATCAGGAAATCTTATCCAAGTTAATGGGTAAAGCCAGAGACATAGTGAAGGTTGCACTCCGCAGCAACCCTGCCCTAAAGCCTCAAGAGAATCCAAAAGCCATCATTGACATATTGAAACAACATTTTGGTGACGCAACATATTCAAGTATGCCTCTTGCAGATTTTTACGGCACTGTGCCTATGGCAGGAGAGAATCCAGTTGAATATTGGCTCCGCCTCAACAAGGCAATTGATGCAGCCGAGGAGGGCCTGCGCAGACAAGGGCGGCATATTGATGAACCTAGCCGAGAGGTAACAATGATGTTTGTCAGGTATTGTCCAGATCCCTCTCTTGCTGCAGTATTGCGGTTCAAAGCACCGGACAAGTGGACTGCTATAGAGATACAGGAACATGTTGACCGCTATCAGATTGAGATGAAGGAGCGAGACACTTAAAGTCATATGTTCAAGCACCTGGAGCTGAGGAGCCTACTCCATCTGTTTCTCCAGTCTCATTCCCTGTCCAGGCTGAGGAGAGTGGTTGTCCCACCCCTCAGTTAGAAGACAACTGCATAAAGACTCTTATTAGTCTGCTCGACCGTACACTTGCTCAGAGCAACCAAGCTGTGTCCAGAAGACCCTCACATAGTCAGTTCCAAAGAAAGTTCTGTAAAGTTTGCCAGTCTGGGGAACATTCAACTTTGACACATTGTAGACAAAATCAACTGTGTTTGTTCTGCTTCAAACCTGGCCACATCAAGAGGAACTGCCCAACCGATGATTCCAGACAAAAACCCCAAACCATGCCTCCAACTGAAGGGCAACAGTGTTTAAACTGATTAACCCGTATTTGGAGAGGGGATGTGTGGGTAAAGAGTTACAAACCCTCAATTGTGACAGTGAACTTGAACAGGGTTATATAGATGCTTGTGGGTAGCTTCAAAAAATGCTAAAGTGATTGTTGCGGCTTCAAAAACAAACTTTAGCCGTATGAGAGTTGGGTCGGGTCCTCAGTTTGAATAGGCCTATTTTGTGACACGCTGCAGGTTGATGGTGATAGATCACGCTGAAATCCAATGCCTTTCGTGTATTTATTATAAAATCCGGCAGTGCTGAGCTATGACAGCGTATGGAGGTTGGATATGACAGATAAAGTAATGAACAGATTAATGGCCACATGAAGTGAAAATAAAAAGCAAATTTAAAGCGGTCAAACAAAATTACGGCTGCCCAAACCTGTCTCTCTCTCATCCGTATCACAGGTGAGTGCGCACCTTTACACCCACACCCAGGTGAACACACGCCCACTCCTGAGCCTCCACCTTCACAATGCACACACCCCAAGCACACCATGCAACTAGCCTCCTACACACCAGCCACTAATTATTAGGTATCACATAATAATTCACATTACAAGATACAAAGAAGACTTAATACATCACTATATCAATATCATATGGAAAATTGTGTAATAACAAGCTACCAAAGTCCATGAATAAAACATATAAATTGAAAATTATGTCTGATTATCCCTATAACCAAATGCAAAGTCCAGCTGAAAACAGTCTTTGCAGATCAGCGACGTCCTCACGCTGGCTCCTCTGCCTCTAGCAGCAAGCAGACCTTGGATATGGGTCTATCCAAGCAACTGGTTTTAGTCTTAATCCTGATTTGACGAACAAAACCCTTTCGGTCCGGAAAGGTTTCCAGCACACGTCCCATAATCCAAGAATTGCGAGGTGCGGTACTGTCCATAAGCAGAACTAGATCTCCAGGGACCAGATTTCTCTGGACTCCAGTCCATCTCTGTCGTTCCTGCAACAGACCTCAAGCATCCCTTATATTTCAGCCACCATGCCACAGCTTTTTTCAAACGGATCCAAGATGAATAATGATGGATCAGGTAAGTGGTGGGATCCTCCTCAGTTTGTATAGCATTTGCAACAACACTCTTCTTTATCTCTGGATCGTCCAGGGAGGGAGAGCTTACAGGCTCAGGATTCACAGGCCATTCTGTCTCAGGCTGGCAAAGAAACGACGGTCCCATTAACCAGAGTTTGTCCTTCAGAAATGTCTCCACTTTGGCTCCTCTTGACACTGTGTCTGCTGGATTTGAAGCTGTATCCACATACCTCCACTGAGCAGGGTGAGATGATTTCAGTATCTCTGAAACACGATTTGCAACAAACACCTTGAACCTTGAGTTTTTATTTTTGATGAATTTTAGCACAGAAGCACCATCAGTCCAAAACACAGATTCTTGGAGACTCATGTGCAACTCTTTCTCCCACAGAAAGTTCATGAGACTTGCCATTGTTGCAGCAATCAGTTCCATTCTTGGAATTGTAACTGTCTTTATGGGAGCAACACGAGCCTTTCCCATAATAAAAGCACTGTGCCTTTGGAGGCGCTCATTCTGCAACAGCAGGTAAGTGACCACACCACAGCCATCCTCACAAGCATCGCAGAAATTGTGCAATCTTGCTGTAACAACATCTCCAAAGTCCAGAGGTTTTAAACATCTGTGTAGTTTAAAGTTGTCCAGTAGATGAAGCCCTTGCATCCACTGAAGCCATTCTTTGGAGACAGTCTCTGGTATGGGATCATCCCAGCCAATTCCTCTTCTGCACAGATTCCTAAGGATCTTTTTTGCTGTCAGAACGAGTGGACTGAGCATACGGATCATAAATTGAGCTGACAGCAGAAAGGATGCCCCTGCGGGTAAGTGGTCTTTCCTTCCATAACATTTTGAATTTAAAGGCATCTGACTTGACACACCACTCCACACCAAGCACTCTTTCAATGGGTACAAGCTCCCTCTCCAGATCCAAATGCCTCACACCTTTGCTCCTGTGTTGCTCTGGAATGGCCTCAAGCACTTTGGATCTATTACTGTGCCACTTAGTCAAGCAGAATCCCCTTTAGCGCATAAAGACGTGAGCTCATGACAGAGGGTCAATGCCTCCTCCTCTGTTGCAACAGACACCAAACAGTCATCCACATAGAAACAGTGCTTGAGCTTCTCCACTGTCTCCTCCTTGTACTCATGTCCAAAATCCTCTGCGCATTTCCTGAGGGCAAAGTTGGCACAGCTAGGGGAAGATGTCGCGCCAAAAGGATGCACCTTCATTCTATATTCACATGGGGTTTGATTCAGGCCCCCTTGTGGCCACCAGAGGAATCGCAACAGGTCGGCATCTTCTGGGGGCACTTGCACCTGATGAAACATTGCTTCTATGTCAGCCATTATGACCACAGGTTCCTTCCTGAAGCGGGTCACAACTCCAATTAGTGAGCTGGTTAGATCAAGGCCCTGCAATAATTCTTTATTCAGAGATTGTCCTTTATAACTGGCACCACAATCAAACACAACTCGTAGTTTTCCTTTTGTTGGGTGGTAGACACCATGATGTGGTATGTACCAAACCTTGCCATCATTTCTGTCCAGCACTGCCTCAGGGACAATTTTCAGCATAGCCTTTACCAAGGAGATCATTAACAAAGGTGTTATACTCCATGTAAAACACTGGATCCCTCTGGAACCTCCTCTTTAGGTGGTACAAGCGTTGTTCTACCACTTTCCGGTTATTGGCCAGGCTGATGTTAGAGTTTTTCAAAGGCAGGGCTATCTGGTAATGACCATCAATGTGTTTGGCTGACTTTGTGACCATGTCCATGAACCTCAGGTCTTCTCTGGACAGACCTACTTGTTCCTCCATAGCAGATTCTGGAAAATCCATTTTAAATTGCTGTTGCCACAGTTCATCTAAATTCACAATGGATCTGTGATTAACAGTCACTGGCTGCTCACAGTAATTGGCCTCCCCACTGTTTCCTGTCAGTGGCCCATTTACTGTCCATCCGAGTGCTGTCCTTACAGCATAGGGTCCATTATCTTCACTGTTGATGACTTCCAATGGTTCCATGGCTCGTGGGACATTAGTTCCGATCAGCAACTCAATTCCAGCTTCAATCTGTGGCAAGTCGACATATTTTAAATACGGCCACCTTGTCAGATCCTTATTTGTCGGAATATTTGTTCTATGGAGTGGAATTAACAGCTGAGTGTATGCCTTTGGCAATTCAATGAAAACATCATCCTCAAGTGCCGCCACTTCTAACTCTGGCACGATGTAGCTACTGACCACTTTCTCCTGTCCCATGGTCCTGAGAAGAACATTGACTTTCTTCCCGGTCAAATTGAGCTTCTGCTTCAGGCCTTCAGTACAGAACACTGCAGTACTTCCCTGGTCCAAAAATGCATACGTGAGAATTATCTTATTGCCTTTCTTTGCTTTCACTTGGACTGGAACTATAGGAAGTTTGCATTCCATCTCACCAGCCCCTGTAAGCCCACTGGAAACCAAGGTACTATCCACAGTAGCCTGGACATTTCTCTCAGTTGGTTCTGCCACACTATCCTTATGAAGCACGGTTGGATGTTTTTGGCCACACCTTGAGCATGTAATCTTCCTTTGACAATTCTTGCTGATGTGTCCTATACACAGACAGCGGAAACATGCACCATTTTCCTTCAAGAAGTTAATTTTATCCTTGTGTGCCATTTTTTCCAAACGTGCACATGCATCCAATGCATGTCCTCCAGTACAGCAGGGACAAGTCTTCTTGGTTGGTAACTTTACATCCTTGGCTCTATTTGCAAATTGGGCTGTTCCATCCACACGATTCACTGTGGTGGCTAAGCTGGTTCCTCTGATGCTGGAACGAGGAATAGGTTTGACTTTCATATGTTTGGTTGATGTAATTGGGTCCTGAATATTTCCAAAAACAGGGTCTGTCAAGATTTTCACCTGTTTCTCAACAAAATTAGCGATGTCCATAAATCTTGCTCTTCTATTGATCTTTTCTTGCAGGTCACATGCATGGCACCTCAACTTGTCTCGAAGTTTATAGGGTAGTTTTTTAATGACCTCCAACATGTTAACAGGTGTGTCCAGATCATTTAAGTACTGCACATCTTCCATGGCGTTGCAGCATCCTCGCAGAAAGAGGCTGTACTCCTGAAGAGCCCTTACATCCTCCGTTTTAATTGTGGGCCATGACAGAGCTCTCTCCATATATGCTGCAGCCACCTTTTGCTCATTTCCATAAAGATCTTTCAACAGAGTCTTTGCCTTCATATATCCTCTGTTTGACTCAATGTGTTGACAACTCCTCACCAGCTCCTTTGCATGGCCTTTGGTGTACTGTTCAAGAAAATAAAGTCTGTCACAATTGTTTTTGGTATTTTGTTCAACTCCATTTTCAAAGGCTTTGATGAATGAATGGTATTTTTTATTGTTGGCCAAAAAAAACCAAAAAACTACAACGTTGAATTTCCCTTCTGGGATAAATAAAGTATTTTTCATTCATTCATTTTCATAATTTAAGTGGGTTGCCATCAAAAATAGGAATTTCTTTTTTCGGGAGTGCTGAGAGGCATTGTTGCTGCATCAGAAGTGTTGTAATCTCATTCTGTTTCCTCATTATATCCAGTACACCATCATTTTGTGATGAGTCAGTTTGTGGAACATTGAGTGCAGGATCATCTGGAGCCATCAGAAAACGTTGGAGCATGTAGGAGGAACCAGAGGGCTGTTTTATGTTTGATATGCAAGTGACTTTAGGCTTCACAACTGGCTGAGTGGCTTCAGTTGCACTGGGTTTTACTGGGAGTAATGGCACAAATTCAGTAGCATCAACATTAAGTTTTTGTTTTGAGCGCGTCCTTTCATAATATGAGTTCATGCCATCTGAAACCTTAGACTTTGATTTTCTGCTTACACCGCTTTGTGATTCCATAACACTTAATTTAGACATTTCTTCTGCAATTTCACTCTCCAGCAAAAGTTGTTCTCGTCTTTTGCCTAACTTTAATTCCTCTTCATCCAATGCATGCTTTTCCATTAATAACTTTTGTTTTGCTGCCAAAATAGCAAGATTTCTTTCAGCTTTCGAGCGAACAGATGAGTGTGATTTCTTGGTTGCATTTGAGATGCTGTCGGAGGGCTTGAGTTCGTCTTGTGGATCTTGTACAGGTTGAGTAGACACTGGAGAAACAGCAACGTACGACTTCTTATCCTCTTCCACAGGTGCTCTTTCAGCAAGATTTATTGCTTTTGGTGATTTATCAGAGTTTTCACACAGATTTTCCTTTATCCAATTTTCCACTTGTTCCTTGAATGCATCACTGTAATTCATAATGCTGGAAAACCAGTCGTTTTGTTTTTCATCTTCGTCATCAGGAAGTAGTGGTAATAACTCATTGTGCAAATCAGTGGCCTTTTTACACAGTGCGTTCAAGCTGTTCATTTGTGAGGAGATTTCGTTTGCATTTTCTTTTGATTTCATGTGTGCTTTAATTTGTGGAATGAGCGCTTTGATCTTATAAACGATTCCTTTGCGCTCATGCTGTAGCCGTTTGATTTTGTTTTCCAAAGCTTTAGCAGTCAATCTTATTTCTCTTTTTTCATTTTCCATGTTTGAACATTCAACAGCAACCTTCACGTGAATTATCTCCGTTAGGTTTTGTTTTGTGTGGAGCAACACAATAACAATTTATCAAAGCGCGTTCAAAATCCATCCACAAACATTGCGTTTAAATTCGTGACAGTGCAAATTCAATCCAAACATTCCAACAAACAAATGGCTATTAGACAACATCAGTCGCCTCGTAATCATGCCACAATCTCCCGTCATCACAATTGGATAAAACACGAAGAACTTGGGCCATCATCAAGGCGCCGTGCAACCAGCGGGACATCCATTAATATAATCCTCATTTAAAATAATATAATGAAGAGGATTCCCATATCCTCAAACAATCAGGTTCAGTCCTACCTGTTCCCAGGTGAATGGATGACAGTGTGACGTGGCACTAAGCTGGAGCTCCTTTGTTCTCCGGTTAATCCTGTGATGGCTTATCTTTTGCACTCTTGTGCGGCGTGATGATTTTCACAAAAAAGCCACTTTTGTTTGACAAAATGTTGCGGCTTCAAAAACAAACTTTAGCCGCATGAGAGTTGGGTCGGGTCCTCAGTTTGAATAGGCCTATTTTGTGACAAGCTGCAGGTTGATGGTGACAGATCACGCTGAAATCCAATGCCTTTCGTGTATTTATTATAAAATCCGGCAGTGCTGAGCTATGACAGCGTATGAAGGTTGGATATGACAGATAAAGTAATGAACAGATTAATGGCCACATGAAGTGAAAATGAAAAGCAAATTTAAAGCGGTCAAACAAAATTACAGCTGCCAAACCCTGTCTCTCTCATCCGTATCACAGGTGAGTGTGCACCTTTACACCCACACCCAGGTGAACACACGCCCACTCCTGAGCCTCCACCGTCACAATGCACACACCCCAAGCACACCATGCAACTAGCCTCCTACAGTGATCATGCAACACACCCATACTGTACAGCCTTATGATGAGCTGTTTTACACCCTAGTTACTGTAAACCGTAAATGTCATTTGCAAGGGATGTTAGATTCTGGCTCCATGGCATGCACATTTAGTGAAGAAGCAGAGAAAAGACTGTTTAAAGAAAATGTTTTGTCAGAACCAAAAACTTTGACACGGGAAGTGGTTTTAGTCGGATGTGGTGGGAAGCTCACTAAACCCAAATGCATATACGAAGTGGAGCTTCAAATTTATGGGCATAGTTGCTTGGTTCCAGTGCTTGTCGTACCAGGTCAAAGAGATGACCTAATAATCGGTACGAACGTAATTAAATTTCTCATGCATCAGCTGAAAACAAGTGATGATTACTGGCGTCTCATTTCCAGGAGTACTCAGACAGCATCACCTGAGTGTGACCAGTTTTTGGATCTCATGGCGAACACAGCCCGTTGGGAGAGTGGAGAACTGCCTGAGAAATTTGGCACTGTCAAACTCAGGCAATCTGTCACACTCTTAGCAAGACAAGAGCACCTTGTTTGGGGCAGGTTACCCAATGATTCCCCCATGTCACCTGGGAGCACGATTATCGTGGAACCTACCTCATCAAAGTCCATGCCCCAAAACATCATGGTCGGTCACATCATTACACCCTTGTGGGGTGACAGTGACTTGTGGGTCCCTATGAAAGTCACCAATCTGTCCGAAAAACCTGTTACACTCAGGAGAAATTGCAAATTGGCTGACGTGTCACCTTGTTTGGCTGTAGAAGATGTGGAGCTCTTTCAGGGTTCCTTACAGACTGAAACACCTATTTCAGAGGAAACTGTTGGGCCTGACAGACCGTAAAACCTAGAAGAAAGGTTACGAGATGTTGGTCTTGCAGATCTCGACATAAGCGCTTGTTCTACCAATCGCGCAGGGAAAGAAAAACTGGTTCAGCTACAATGACGTCTTCTCCAAGCATGCGTTAGATTGCGGCGAGGTGAAGGGCTTTGTCCATCGCATTCGACTAACTGATGACCGTCCATTCCGTCTTCCTTATCGGAGAGTTCCACCAGCTCACTACCGCAAGTTAAGGCAAGTACTGACAGAAATGGAGGAGCAAGGAATTATTCGGAAATCTGTGAGTAAGTATGCGTCACCATTGGTGATGGTGTGGAAGAAGGATGGAAACTTGAGGATCTGCACAGATTTCCGGTGGTTGAATGCCAGGACTCTTAAAGATGCCCGCCCTCTTCCTCACCAGTCTGACTGCCTGGCTGCCTTGGGGGGGGAATGTGTATTTCAGCACAATGGATCTGACATCCGGCTTTTACAATATTCCCATGGCTGAAGAGGACAAGAAATATACAGCCTTTACCACACCACTTGGCCTCCACGAATACAACAGAATGCCACAGGGGCTCTGTGACAGTCCAACCTCTTTCATGCGCATGATGTTGAGCATTTTTGGAGACTTGAACTTCAGCAGCCTGTTATGCTATCTAGACGACTTACTCGTCTTTGCTCCAACTGAAGAGGAGGCTCTGCAGAGGCTAGAGTTTTTCCAGCAGCTGCAGGAACATAATCTGAAATTGAGTCCAAAGAAATGCCACCTCATGCGAGCATCTGTAAAGTTTCTGGGTCACATTATTGACAGCAGTGGGGTAGCCGTGGATCCATCAAAGGTCGAAGTTATATCCAAAATGTCGCGGTCCGACCTGATGGAAGATGACGGATGTACACCCTCAGTCCGACGGATTAAATCTTTCCTGGGGATGGTATTTTATTACCAACACTTACTTCCAAATTGCTCTTCTATCGCTAAACCGCTGTTTGCTCTCACTGCTGGACAGAAGCGGAGAGGAAAATCAAAAGTAAATGCAGGTACATACAGGAAGCTCAAACCTGATGACTGGGCTCCAGAATGTGATGTTGCTTTGGACAAGCTGAAGGAGAGTTTGACGGATTGCGTGGTCCTTGCTCATCCTGACCTCACGCCCCTTGATTTTGTCCATTGATGCGTCCTTAAATGGACTTGTTGCTGTGTTATCACAGATACCAAAAGGCGAAAGCAAAGCAAGACCCATTGCCTTCGCCAGTAAGACTTTGAGTGGTTCCCAAAAGAGATACCCTGCCCACAGACTCGAATTTCTGGCCCTGAAATGGAGTGTGTGTGAGAAATTTAGCCACTGGCTAAAGGCTAACTCTTTTACAGTATGGACGGATAACAACCCATTGACATATATCATGACGAAGCCAAAATTAGACGCTTGTGAACAGCGCTGGGTTGCCAAACTTGCTCCCTACACATTCGACCTCAAACATATTGCAGGGAGCAAGAACATCGTGGTGGACACTCTCAGCAGAGATCCTTCCTCTAAAACAGTTGGTCATAGGCTCATCAATGAACCTTATGACAGTCTGCTTGATGAGTGTGATGGACTTGGTGAACATGGAATCCAAGATGTTTTCCGCCTTAAGGTCCAGTGTCACTGTGTAGGATGGCCAGCACAATGTGATGCAGCTCACCTGCCAAGTCACACAGCTGTAAAAGCTATCCTTAATGTGCATGACCAATGGCGTGAGTCTATGGAGGTTAGGGCAACCCAGTTGGTCCAGGCCATCCAACAAGTTGAACCAGTAGGATTAGATCCATTACCTGCTTTTTCTCTGGAGGAGTTTCGACAGAGTCTTTAGCATTTCTAAAATACTGCCATTTGTGGACCAAAAAAGAAGGCCCTCCAGGAGAGAAAGAGAGGGTCTTGACTCAGGTGCTGTTGCCCTTCTAAAACAATGGGAGAAGCTCAAAGTCTTTGATAGTGTCCTCTACAGGGTTATAAAGGACCCTTTAAGCAAGCAAAAGAGGCATCAGTTTGTTTTGCCCATGAGTTTAAAGAAAAAGGTCTTGTGTGGAGTGCACGATTTGGCTGGGCATCAAGGACAGGCCAGGACAATCCATCTTGCAAAGCAACGCTTCTTCTGGCCAAAGATGGAACATCAGATCAGGAACTATGTAAAGTGCTGTCAGAGATGTATATTGGCTAAGACCCTGGAGCCCTCAGCAAGAGTCCCACTTGAAAGTATCAGGACCTCAGCTCTCATGGAATTGGTGTGTCTGGATTTTTGGAGCTCAGAGGACAGCAGGCAACGCTCTGTGGATGTATTTGTGGTAACAGACCACTTCACCAAGCTGGCCCATGCCTTTCCATGTGCAAATCAAACAGCAAAACAGGTTGCAAGAAAGCTGTGGGATCATGTTTTCTGTGTCTATAGTTTCCCAGAGCGAATTCACACTGATCAAGGGGCCAATTTTGAGAGCGAACTTGTCACAGAATTATTCAAGCTGTCTGGAGTATCAAAGTCACACACCACCGCCTACCATCCAATGGGGAATGGAGGGACCGAACGATTTAACCGGACTTTGGGAAATACGCTTCGATCATTGCCACTCTGAGAAAAGGCAAAATGGCCTCAACAAATCCAAAGTCTGACATTCGCATATAATGCAACAATACACGAGACAACTGGATATGCTCCCTTCCAACTATTGTTTGGTCGGGTTCCAAGACTGCCAGTCGATATCATGTTCCAACAAGTGTTGCATGACCCACTGGTGACCAACTACAGCAGCTATGCTAAGACATTGATGTCTTATTTGAGAGAGGCGGCAGACATTGCTCAAAAGCAGGCTGTGAAAGAGCAGGGTAAACAGGCCCGAGACTACAACAAGAAGGTCAAAGGGTTTCAGCTGAACGTGGGAGACAGAGTCCTCCTTGCTAATAAAGGTGAGAGAGGGAAAATGAAGCTTGCCGACAAGTGGGACTTAAAGATCTACACAGTCATAGACAAAGAGCCCAAGACACACATATACAAGCTGGAGGATGACAGAGGCAACACCAGAGTAGTGCACCGCAATCTTATTTTGGATATCAGCTTCCTGCCGATTGAGTCTGCTGAGGATGAGCTGAATGAAACGTTGTGCAGCTTTGATGAGTCTGAGGCTGAATCTCTTATGGTGGAGACCACCAGCTCCATGGAGGGAGTAGATTCCGAAGACAGCACTGGTGTGTGGATGCACAGTGACATGCCAGATCTCAATGTTGGTGTACCAGAAGAGGAACAGCTACAGTGGGGCAAAAAAGTATTTAGTCAGCCACCAATTGTGTAAGTTCTCCCACTTAAAAAGATCAGAGAGGCCTGTAATTTTCATCATAGGTATACCTCAACTATGAGAGACAAAATGAGGAAAAAAAATCCAGAAAATCACATTGTCTGATTTTTAAAGAATTTATTTGCAACTTATGGTGGAAAATAAGTATTTGGTCACCTACAAACAAGTAAGATTTCTGGCTTTCACAGACCTGTAACTTCTTTAAGAGGCTCCTCGGTCCTCCACTCGTTACCTGTATTAATGGCACCTGTGTGAACTGGTTATCAGTATAAAAGACACCTGTCCACAACCTCAAACAGTCACGCTCCAAACTCCACTATGGCCAAGACCAAAGAGCTGTCAAAGGACACCAGAAACAAAATTGTAGACCTTCACCAGGCTGGGAAGACTGAATCTGCAATAGGTAAGCAGCTTGGTGTGAAGAAATCAACTGTGGGAGCAATTATTAGAAAATGGAAGACATACAAGACCACTGATAATCTCCCTCGATCTGGGGCTCCACGCAAGATCTCACCCCGTGGGGTCAAAATGATCACAAGAACGGTGAGCAAAAATCCCAGAACCACACGGAGGGACCTAGTGAATGACCTGCAGAGAGCTGGGACCAAAGTAACAAAGGCTACCATCAGTAACACACTACGCCGCCAGGGACTCAAATCCTGCAGTGCCAGACGTGTCCCCCTGCTGAAGCCAGGACACGTCCAGGCCCGTCTGCGGTTTGCTAGAGAGCATTTGG
>SSNP01000023.1:920441-955882 GCA_006937955.1 Pachypanchax playfairii
AAACACACCGCCCGGGCAACGAAGGAGTGGCTTCGTAAGAAGCATTTCAAGGTCCTGGAGTGGCCTAGCCAGTCTCCAGATCTCAACCCCATAGAAAATCTCTGGAGGGAGTTGAAAGTCCGTGTTGCCCAGCGTCAGCCCCAAAACATCACTGCTCTAGAGGAGATCTGCATGGAGGAATGGGCCAAAATACCAGCAACAGTGTGTGAAAACCTTGTGAAGACTTACAGAAAACGTTTGACCTCTGTCATTGCCAACAAAGGCTATATAACAAAGTATTGAGATTAACTTTTGTTATTGACCAAATACTTATTTTCCACCATAATTTGCAAATAAATTCTTTAAAAATCAGACAATGTGATTTTCTGGATTTTTTTTCCTCATTTTGTCTCTCATAGTTGAGGTATACCTATGATGAAAATTACAGGCCTCTCTGATCTTTTTAAGTGGGAGAACTTACACAATTGGTGGCTGACTAAATACTTCTTTGCCCCACTGTATGTCATGAGGAGGCTGAAAGCAGTGGCAGAGCGTCTCCTGAGGCTTCTAGTCGGACAGATTGTGATCGTTCAGTTGTAGCACCCTCAGCTGAGACAGACAACCAATCAACAGATGTGGCCGATACAGTGGTTGTCGCTAAAGATCAGGGTCCATTCAGTGAAGTTTTTGAGCAGGCAGATGCGTCAGGTGTAGTTAAGACACGTGTTGGTAGGGTTGTTAAGAAAGTTGACCGCTTAGTAGAGTCTATGGCTCAGAAATCCTTCAGCCTCAGGCAGTTTACCAGCTCACTTGGCAGGAAGTCACAGTCTTTTCTCACACTGTTTTAGTAAGGTTATTTAATTTTTTTTTTTTTTTGGGGGGGCGGGGGGGTTCTCTCAGCTTATTTTTTTTAGATATTGACTTTTCTTTAAAGTTGGATGGTCAAACTCGACATGGGACAGCATCATACTGTTCCGCGAGAAATTTCGGATTGATCACCCTTTAAATTTCTCTGGACCTGTTTTCACAGGTAGCTTAACAGCTGAATATAAAGATGGTATTCTTTAGATCTATCCCCCTCTAATTCAGTGAAGATGACAGGTTTCCCAGTTTTGATGTGTGCTGATCAGTTGGATGGGTAGACAGGATTTTGGTGTCATTTTGGGGAGGTGAATGTAGCATGGAAGATAAAATATATATCATGCATTCCACCAAAAAAATCCCTCATTTGATTTTATTTGTTTATTTATGTATTTCCTTTTTTTAATATTCTAAATAATTTTATTAGTTTACTTGGTCATTGTTTTTTTTTTGAGAGATTCTTATTTTAAAAAGATATTTTGTAATATTTTGAGAAAATTCAGTTTGATGCTCTTATTTTTGCGGTCACATTCAGTGATGTCACTTCCTCTCTCCCTTTCGCTTTGAGCTGTAATGGAGAGTGGTACGTTTTTCACA
The DNA here is from genome assembly GCA_006937955.1 of Pachypanchax playfairii. Lineage (NCBI taxonomy): Eukaryota > Metazoa > Chordata > Actinopteri > Cyprinodontiformes > Aplocheilidae > Pachypanchax > Pachypanchax playfairii. The sequence continues at coordinate 921,879 of SSNP01000023.1, forward strand.
GAGCTCCCGTTGTTTACTACTAGGAAATTGTTGTCGAGTTCAAAATGCTGTATATTCTCTCAGCTAATATGTTGATAAGATGTTTGACTGTGTTATTGTGTAGTTTGATGTAAAATTGAATAGTTTATTCGAAGTTAAGGCCTTACTGTAGCAGCAAATGTGAGAGTGAGCCGACTCGGATTTTCCCGCGCTGTGCGGCTGTCTTACGTGTGGTTCTTTTCTCATGGACAGATGAGATGAGATCGACTGAATCTTTTTCACTGCTGCTGAAACGTTCTATTCGATTTTACACAGGTATGCTGTTGTTTTTTTTTGTTATTTATGTTGAGTTTTCTTGACCATTTTTGGGAGGATTTGTACATTTTATTTTCACTATATGTAAATTGTTATATGTTTTAAATATTGTTCATAGGTCAGCTGGTGGTGTGTGTGTGTGTGTGTGAATGTTTTATTTCTTTTGTTTTGGTAAGATGTAAAAGACAGTATCTTGAAAGAAACATTTATTTTTGTTTTTATAAAAGCCCCTTCGCTTTGAGCTGTAATGGAGAGTGATGAGATGAGATCGACTGAATGTTTTTCACTGCTGCTGAAACGTTCTATTCGATTTTACACAGAATAAATGTACCACCAGTGGAGCTGAACCTGAACCTCAGAATCATTCGTCATTTGCACAACGCAGAGATCTGAGATTCTAACAAAAACGTGTGGCTGAGCCCGGTTACACCAACATAACCAAAATAAAAGTGCCACAGGAAATCAGTACAAAAGAAACTAAAAGCTGAACCTAAAGACCGGGGATACATGACACTACAAGACTATGCATACCATAAGACACAAAGTGATAAAAGAGGGAGAGAAAATTAAAGTCACAGATAACTAGAAACCACTACTACTGAAAAACCAAAAACTGCAGAACTGTTGTGTGGCTGAGCTGCCTGTGGGTGTGGCTGTGTGTGTGGGTGTGTCTGCTTACCTCCTCACAGGTGGATCAGCCTCTGGAGCGCAGGTGTGGCTCATCTCCTCATCACCTGAGTTGAGATTTAAGGGGAGGATCAACATGAGACGGGCGCCAGATAGTACTACTTCCTTCGTGGTAGAGTGGCTTGTACTACTAACCTGATTTTGCACATTTTCTGAGCCTTATAACGCTTGGTCTTTACCTGCTTCTTCTCAGGATCTCCACCCTGACCTGACGCCTTCCCGCAGGTCCTCACCTCCTCTTCTGGGGAGCAGTCCAATCCACGGTTTCCATACCAAGTCTGGTTTTCTGGATCTGCTCCCTGCCCGTCTCTCTCTCTCCCCTGGAGTCGCACCTGCTGGACATCATTCAGAGCCTGAGTCGGTCTGTCCACCCTCCAGCACCTGCACACCAACCACAGGATCTACAGCCTCAGCTTCAGCCTCCACCCACTCCTCCTCCTCAGAACCACCAGCACCATCAACCTCTCCGTAAGCTCTCTCTCTCCTCATTCATGCTTGTTCCTCCCTGCTGCAACCCAGTCCACTAACCTGTCTTCTCCACGCCTAGATTCAGCCTGTTCCTCCAGTGAGGCCCGGTTCCTGTCCTGCCTGCCACACAGGGACTTAGTGCCTGGCTGTTGTGTTTCATTGTACCATTAAACACCTTAAACTCTGTCTTTTGTCCTGGAGTTGTGCTTGTAAGAGGGTTCCAGTCTCACAGAAAAACGGTCATGACAAGAACACAATAAACAAACAAAATCCCAAGACCTAACAGAAGTTTATTCTGCTCCATTTTAATAAAGACCCCATTCTTTTTAAACACAGGTTTTGTTTGTTTTAAGAGCATATACTCGTAAACGGAAGTGTTTCTTTGTTTTGTTTTCTTTTCTCACATGTTTGAGTCACTAATGTAGAGCTTTCCGACAGCGTGATGAAAGATTCTGCCTGGTTTGTTTTTCTGGTGATGTATAGTTGGTTCTGTTTAATCAGATGTCGGGAGGTGACTGACAGGATCTCATCCAGCTGATCCTGGAGGAGCCAAGGTTGGATCACTTGGAGTTTCATCCACGATGTCAAAGAAAAGACTTGGGTCACGTGTTAAACATCGCTCCAGCAATCTGTGTGATGAGTCCAAGTTTAGGCCTCTGATTCGTATCTGTTGAAATGAAGAACATGAGTTGGTTCCTAATCTTCTACATGCTTATGACTGGTGCAAAAGTTACATATGTAGAATGTATAGAAAATATATAACTAAGAAAACAGTCTGCATACACAGAGTGGCTTTTTTAATTTTTACAATTTTCTTTAAAAAAAGTAGGGTATTGAAGAATTAACATCTAATACAATTGTAACATTTTTTGGTATGTTTCGGTACTAGAATCTCAAAATACAGTTAAATGAGCTCTGGACACCTGGCAACAGGAAAGTATTTATCAATTTTTACCTTCTCATTTGCGACCCTTGCTGCTTGACGCTCCTCAACACGACGTGCGTCTTCAGCCGAAAGCATTTCCCACAAAGGTAAAAAAGAAAGGATTAAAGTCTGCATCAATGCAAAATGTAAAACCATATGAATGTTACATAAAAGCATTAAAATTAAGCTCATTTACATGGATACTGATGTCCTGGAAATAACTTTGAAATTAACTGTTTTTGTGTTATCTGAAAAACTTATGAAAAGCCTTAATTCTTATCATTTACCGGTGATTCTGCCATGTTATGGTAATTCCAAACCTGGGAGGTGTGGCTTAGGACTTCTACCCGACTGGAGGGGCGAGAGTTCCGTGACTTTGTTTACATTTGATGATATTCTAAACTAGGCAATTTGAAATCAGGTATAACACCTTTAAAGTCTCCAGATATTGCCACGAATGCATTTTGGTGCTGTGTTTGTAGCTTAGCAACAGTTGAGCCAATAGTGTCACATGAAGACTTGGCATTAGCCATTTTTTAATAATACAGTGATCCCACCTCCTTTTCATTTGCCGCTCCTCTTTAAATCTCTGTACAAGATACAAGAAGGTTTATTGTCGTTATACAGAAGCACAACGAAATGGATTGGAGACATATTTTCTCTCTCACTCTCCTGAGGCAGCCACCTAGGGCGCCAGATGAGAGTATAAGATACACATACATATATATGCACGTATAAACTTATATGCAGAAACCAGAAAAGAACACGAGGGGAGATAGGTAAAAAAAATTCCTCTCACGCAGCACCCACTGGGTGGCGCTGTTTGAGATTGAAAAAAAGCCTTAACGGGGGACAATAAACGAGACATGTCGAGAACTTTTGTAGGGATGTGAAGTGCGATCAGTGTGTGTATGCATGCAGAGAAGAGTCAAGGACACCATCTCTGGGCCAGAACCGATTGTTATGTCTGTCCTCAGTCTGTTGGCGTCCAGTGGACAGGGGAAGGGAGGGGCTGTGGTCCTCCGTACTCACTGCTCCAGGAGACTTTAGTGCATTGGCCTTGAGGCCAGCCGAAACAAAGATAAGAGTAATTAGATCAAAGCTGAAGAATTTCAGCAGCTCCTGTTGTCCATATGGTACACTTTTGTGGAGAATCCCAAACAGCCAAGTAAAACCAAATTACATGAAACAGCCAATCAATCACTCCTCCACATAGAACCGAACCTGCAGCTTCTCCAAGATGACACCCATTCTTCCAGTGAGATCCAACACATCAGTCTGTGATCCAGACCCCCGAGCTTTCTAGTCCGAGTGCTGCCAGATAAGGTTGCATACTTTCCTTAATTTCCAAATTTGTCAATACATCAGGTGACTGCCAGCTCCAATCAGCAGGTTCCCACGTCAGTAATCCAAATAAATACGTCCTCCACCGGCAAAGCGTGGGTCGAGTCCGAGCATGGTGGCTCCCCCTCAAGCCTCAATTGTAGTAAAAAAAGGTTTTCCAATGTGTAAGTGACCACGATACCAGATCCATATAAATTTCCAGTTCGTAGCAGCCAGTACAGAAGGCACAGAGACATGCAGACATTAGACAGAAGCAGGAAAGGGGGGGAGGGTTGAAGAAGATAAGGGAGAAGCTGCGAAATGCGACTGTCCTCGACAAGAGCAAGAGCAAAAAAAAAAAATCAGCTCGTATTGTTTGAAAGCCAGGCAGAGACACACTGGAGTCTGTGATATGTTCCTTTAGCCATGTCTCAGTAAAACACATGGTGCTGCATTCCTGATACTCTGGCTGTGTCGTCTTTTAAACTAATCTGGGATCAGGGGTTTCAATTTGAGGATTATTTGAGCCTAACCCCTCCTTTCCACCGGATGCGTCAGCAGCACATTACTGAAGCAGCACGTCTCGCTTGCGTATTCTGCTGCTTGGCCCTTTCCACCGGGTGCGTATCAGATGCGTAGCAGCAGGGAAGCAACCGTCATTGAAAGAGCACGAAGTCACGCGAGATTAGCAAAATCACGCGTGACTTCGTCAGTATACACAACAACAAGCAGAAAAAAACTACAACATGGCTCCAAAAGGTTTGTGTTTTATGTTCTGTCCGTTTTATGTAAATATGAAGGACATTTAAAGATCCAGAGGGCTGCTCCCTTGGAGCGTATTTTGGTTTTGGAAATGTTTACAGTGGGGGTCTGCAAAACCCAGCAATTGTCTCTGCTTCACCACACCTCAATCAAACAAGGTTGTGAGAAACTGTTTTCAACTGTTTTTCAAACTCGATCTTCAAGCCAGATGTCTTCCCCTTTCCAAAATGTCGAATTTGTGACGCGTTTCAGACGCGTAGCGCGTAAAAAATAGAACCGGCGCGTATGTACCGCAAGATGTCGCTCCTGAGACGCGTTTGACTCGTGCTGCTGACGGATGCGGTGGAAAGGGTTCTATTGACTACAGCGGTATGTATCAGCTGCGTATGACGTGCTGCTGCAGTAACGTGCTGCTGACGCATCCAGTGGAAAGGAGAGATCAGAAATGTCCATTAACTGCTCTTTCCTGTAAACAAACCTCTCGTTGCCATGGTTGCCATGGCATCATAACAATTGGCAAAAAAGTGAAAATTATGCAAAAAAAAAATAAAACTCTCCATCAGCACAGCACCCAAATCAAAATAAAAAAGTATCTAAGAAATAATATTCCAGAAGAAAAAAACAGCAAGAAACACTCAAAAAGAACAAAAAATGCTAGCAATGTCACAGAGCTTCTCCAACAGGCTGCCACCAGTTTTTGCGCTATTCTGGAAAAACCACATGTAATAAATAATAAACTTGATGAAAATTCATGTATAAGGAAAAGGAAAAACAAAATATATACATTTCTTTGCAAAAATGCTCTTAAAAACAATATATATACAGTATATATATATATATATATATATATTTCTGATTTTATTTTTATGTCATTTTTGGGTCTCCATAGGGGCAGAGGGGGTTGCAAGGTTTGTTCGTTGGCCATGTATATTACACACACAAGGTATTTGACCCATCCCTGAGGAGCAGAGGGCTGCTATCGGGGGCACGGGGGTTCAGTATCTTGCCCAAGGATACTTTAACACAGCCTGCTGGGGCCTCAGATTGAACTGCTCACCTTCTGATATCTTCCCTAGGAAGACCTCCTTGCCTATTGGGTTACAGCTATCACAAGTTTGGATGATATCTTATTTGCTTACATGGAAAGAGCTTGTACTGTCATCAGGGTGGACTTGTTTTGTTTTGGCTTCAACTTAGGAATTCTGGTCAGATTTCCAGTAAATATATTATGATGGTTGATGCACTTCCCTTTTTATTGTAGATTAACACAAAAAACACACAATATTGCCCCAAATTTGAGAATCTGAAAAGCTATTTTAGAAAATAATAATCAAATTAGATCTTTGGAGTTGCAAATTCTGTCAGATGAAACTAAAAACTTTTGTTTGCTTGTGAACTCCATCCATCCATGAGAATATGCAAACTCAATGCAGAAAGGTTCCAGCCCAGATTCAAACCTGGAACCTTTCTCTCTGCATGGCAACAGTGCTACCAACTGTGCCCTTGTGCAGCCCGTTTGAACTTTTATCATATATTTTTTAATGTGTGTGATCTGTGTTTTTTAGGTGCCTGGTAGGTCAAATAACAGAAATGTGACATGGGATTGATATTCATTTCCCTACTTATGTTCACCATTGTTTCATTTGTTTGGCTATAGCTTGTTTGGGCTTTGTTCAACAGCACTTAACAGGTCACGGTGTCAACACAGCTTTGAGTGTAATGATAGCGGTGCAAAGTAATCTTTAGCATATTATAACGGCTCTTCAGCAGCACGGTCATGACTGGAATAGGATTGTGAAGGATTATGTGGAAAAGACATCCACTCTGGTGAAGTCCCTCTCCATTCTTTGACTAACTGCTCAGAGTGGCCTTCTGCTCTGTGTCTTGATGCAATTATTTATCAGTTGTATGTCTCAGCAAAATCAAGGCACAGTACATAATTCTGTTTGGTGGAAGTGGGTGGGATATGTTTAATGAAATGCAGGCACTCACAAAGCCTTCTCTCCCACATGCAAGCAGGGTGGGATGTGGAGGTACCAAGATATTCAACTGGAGAGAATTCAGATACCTCCCATTGCTGCTTTAGAAACAGAATGCTCACACTGGTCAAAAGCACTTTACTATGAATGCTGTTTTGTAAGTGTCTAATAGTCAACCGCAAAACTGAATACATGTCTTACATGTTCACGCAACTAAAAGTATCAGCTGCTTGATTTCTTTCAAAGAAGAAATTGTAATCTGAGGTGTGAGCAGAAATTAGAATGTGTTTTGCTGCATGCGTCAGAAAGATGTTTTTTTAGGTCCCTGTTATTACACTAGTGTGGTGCTAGAGGGAGCGCTCCTCCATTTCCCCTTCTAACAGCAGTCAAGAATCCAAGTGCCACCCCAACCTTCCTCCTCTCTGCCTCCAGAGAGCTAACAGGGTAAGCAGGCTGAGGCCAGTCCAGCAGTTTAGCTTCAGAGATGGAGTCGGGTGTCCCAAAGGACCACAGGTGCACCAGCCAGAGCTGTGGTCAGCAATGGGGTGAATCAAAGGAGAATGCTGAATGCAATCTGACCCTGTCACTCAATCAGAGAGAAGGAGAAAAGCAAGTGCAAGAAACAGCAGAGTAGGTTGATGTAAAGAGAAAGATGAGGGAATCACACAGAGTGAAAAAGGTCCTGTAGCCCAGCCAAACAGATCTATCAACCCAATGAAAGGACAGACAAGGAAAAAAGATTAAGGATAGGAATTATTTTGGGTAAATACTAAAACGCCCTCACCACTTTGCAGATTGGGTGCTTTGTGTAAAAAAAAAAACCTCAAGGTCTAAAGCATGGAGGCAATCTGGGTGCTGAAAAGCCGTTCTCTGAATTTTGTTGTTTGAATGGGGAAAAGTATTGATCTGGCTCAGCTGGCCCTGTAGTGTGCCGTGTGTGCGTGTGTGTATGTGTGTTTGTGTGTGTGAGTGAGTGAGAGAGAGAGAGAAGTGAGAGAGGCTTTGTCTTTTAGGAAACAGTAGGGGTGGCAATGGGGTGTTACCATGGATACAGCCCCACCCCCCCCCACCATCACAGTTCAGCGTCTCAGTGGACACGCACACAGACGCATGCACACTCACATGAAAAAGTATAATCACTGCTCAAATCATGGCTATCAATGCAGAAGTGCTCAGAAACATTCACACACTCACATATGTACACACAGAAAGGTTTTCTTTAGACTCTAATCAATTATGTTGAATTTCTAAAAGATATGTCAAGATTTGTCATACTCCCAGGACAGTGTATTGTACCCCAAGACTACACAGTGAACACACACACATTCTGTGCATCCAAGGAAACAGACGATCATGAAAAGAATGAAATAAACGACAGCAGAAGACTAGTGTCCAACACAGACAAATTTCTCAAATTTCTTTTCAGTTTACCCTCTTTGTCTCTTCTCGTCTTTTGCACAAACACCATTTTGGGCTGTGTCCATATCATCTCAGACACCTTCTATGCAGAACTGCACAGCGGCATAGTTGGTAACACTGTTGCTTTGCAGCAAAAAGGTTGTGAGTTTGAATCCAGCCATGTGTATGCGTGAGATTTCCTCTTCTTGCTGGGACACTTTAATTTATACCTCAGGCACCTCTGCAATGCATGGTTTTTGTTGCAAACAATGAGGTACAGCAGCTGCTGGCAGAGTCAAACAATATTACTTGAGGTAATCTAGGCATTATCTTTGACCAGGACATGTCCTTTAGTTCTCATATAAAGCATGTTACCAGGAAGGCCTACTTCCACCTGCGTAACGTTGCTAAAATTAGAAACATTCTGAATCAGAGTGATGCAGAAACTTGCATGAGTGATAGACCAGATTCTTGAAGATGCCTGTTTTTTCCCATAAACTCTCCTGCCAGTCAGCAATAACAACAATGTTAATGTGTAGTTTAATATATCAGTCTTGAGGTTGATGATTGTGATGCATCATGTGAGGTCACAGATAGGCTCACTTCAGCTCCAGATGATTTCCTATTTTTTTCTGGCTAAATTAAAGAAGAAAGACATTTTAAAAGAATATGCAGTTTATTGTTTACAGCATCGGTTCCCATTTGAGTTCTGGGGCACTCTGTGAAACATCTGCATGGGAGCACAAGATTAGATACTTATTAAATATAAATAAATACATAGATAATAAATACATAGATAATAAAAAGAGGTTTAATACATGGCATGAAAACTGGGTCTTATGATGATAGAAGATGAACCAGAAAGCTGAAGATGGATGGAAAAACTCCATCTCTCAGTCTGATAATGTGACCAGTTCGAGTAAAATCCTTGAAATGTTCACTGCAGCGAATGAAGACTCCAAGGGTCTGTGAAATCTTCCCTTCTTCAGCCACCTTGGTCTGTGTACGTCGAGGCCATTGGATTTTCGTTTCAAAATTAAATTACAGAAAAACCGAAAACCGCTTATATTTTGTTATCTGTTACAAATTGGTCCACAAAAACATGGAACACCCCTTATTGTTTTTCATCTCTAAATAAGAAAAACAAAAAACGGAAAATGAATTTTTCACTGATTTTACCTAAATTGCTCTCAGATGGAAATTGGAAAACAAGAAACAACGCTACTCATGTGTCTCTTCTCTACGGAGGTTTCACGGCGCGTAATCGCAGCCTCATCAAACCAGAAGTCGCTATTTTGGAGATACTCGGTGGTAAACACTGCGATGGAGAAACCACAGAAAAGCTCCTCAAAATGCGTTAGATGCAAATGCATACATGGAAGGACTTTGTCTGCAGTAAAGGGTGCAAATATTGGAAAATTTAAGGTTTGTTAGTGGTGCAGATCTGTACGAGTTGGCTCTTGGATAACTGGGGTTTTCCTTTAATAAATGTGTTCTGAACGTACACAGCTGGGTTCTCTTCAGCAACAAAAATAAATAAATAAATAAAATAACTGAACAAAGACTGTAAATGTCTTTGTTCAGTTTGTTTGTATTTAATAGTCAGTTATTAATAATTTTAGGCTATAATATAGTCCAGACTGGTTGATATTTTTATTGACAGTGCATTTAAAAATATATGTCCTTCAGTCTAAATCAACAACTGATGGGCACAGGTTCATCAGAGCACAAGAGACAAATTCAGTCTTATCAATGGTACGATAACTATCATTATCTTTACACATCAAGAAATCAGCTGACAGTGTTCCATCCAAAAGGTTTATTTCTGGCGCACGTTACTGATCACACACTCAACATGAATCCTGATGTGGGCAATTTTTCTTGTTTCCAAGTCGACAGAAGCTAACTTTCCACGTGTGAAGGCTAGAATTTTTACATGAGCCATTCTGCAACCTTAAGTGACCTGAATATTAAAGCCACGATTAACAAGAACAAGATTACCAGGAATTATGTTCTCCAAAAAACCACAGTTTTCAGTTATGTATTTGTTACTTACTCTTCCTCTCCATGCATTTGAAATGTAACACTGTGCTTTGTGGCATAATACCAATCAAAAATGTAACTGTGTAATAGTCAATAATAACAACACATTTCCCCAAAAAATGTTTCCTGAATTGCATTAGTGTCAGCATCCTTCAGTCTCTTCTGGGTTATATTTAAATGATATTTGTATTGTGGTGGAAAATTTATAATCAAAAGCACAAACACAGTGACTAATAATTAAATAGTCTTAATTCTGCAGAAGAGAGATGTCACACAACCGCTCGCAAGCAATTCAGTGAGTCTCTGCCTGAGAAACAACTGTCACAACCTTAGACAGCATTAACAAACAAACATATAATAAAACAAAAAAGTAGTATCTCCTTGCCCAAATGGGTTTTATTACCCAGGATGGTTTTATTGATAGTAGAAGTGTTATTCCTGGCCAACATAGTGTTATTGCTCAGCCCAAAGCTTAAAGTTACTCCCTGATGAGACAGACATCTAATATCCCACAGTTACCTCAGACTCACTAACATGTAGAATAAATAAGGAATATAACCAGGGGGTGCACATAAGTGGTCCGCAGGTCCGCACACACTGTCAAAATATAAAATGCGCACCAGATGAAAAGTTGCAACACGCGTTTGCGTACTTAACATTGGTTTGGCTGAACTGCGTGAATTTTTAGGTTAATCAGAGGCGGGGTTAATTGTCAAATAAATGAAGAATCCCGTTGACTTCTTTTGTTTGACTGATATGTTTCTCAACCAGAGCGCCGAAGTTCCAGCTGATCAGCTGATGCTGCGTCTCTCTCTGTCTCTGTGTATCAGTTTGCCAGTGTGACGGATTTTCAGTCAGTCAGATCAGTGCAGCTGACTGCAGGATTCTGCATCGCGTCAAAACTGAAAAAATTCACTGAATAAGACAAATAGACCATCATGGCACAGATGTGTATAACTACCTTTTTGTGCTATAAAATACAGAAAACCACCTGTTTTAATCAACAGTATCAGCGTATTTGTCTGTGATCCATTTTGAATGCGCGCAAAGCAATATGGAATATGCAGTCAATGCCCCATAACTGTCCACTGTATCTTTTTATCTGACTGCATCACATTACAAACATCCTCATCATTTCAAAACAAAAAACAGTTACAGTAAATGACAGAAGCCCCAACAGCTGACTAATAAATTTCAACACCAAACTGTTTCATGTAGATTAAAGTGAACAATCAAACCAGTAAACAATCCAACCTGAATTCTGATGTTTTTTTTTTTACCAGTATTTTTACATTTTACTGGTTTCTCTTGATTTTTTTCAACAATTAAAGGATTTTAATTGAAACTAATATAGAGCCAGGTAAAGTAAACAGACTGAATTTGAAGCTTGATGAAACCAAAAACAAAGCAGAGGAGCTCGGAAGAGACACAGCGAGACACATTTAAAAATGTGAGGACCAAGCAACAACCCTAGGTTCTCTTCTGAGAACCAGGCCAAAAATATTATGTGCACCCCTGAATATAACAGTATAGTTCCTTATAATATGAGAAAAACCTAGTACGCAAGTACGTTTTCTTTCACAGTGATGTTCCTGTTTCTTCAAGTGACCTTTGCTGACCTGTCATTCCAAAACCTTGAACCCAATCTGATCGGACCTAAAAAGAGAAATACAGAACGTTTAATTTTAGCTCTACATGTTAATAATAATGTTGCTACTGTAGCAGGCTATTAAATGGGGTTTTATTAAGTCAATAGCTTGATATGAATTATATATAATTATATATATGCTGGCATATATATATATATATATGCTGTAAAATGCTGGCAGGGAAAGCTTACATGGAACGTCATAACCAAGTGGCTGGCGTAGTAAATAGAAACATCTGTGCGGCGTACTGGCTGGAAACCCCAAGGTCAAAGTGGGAAACACCTCCAAAGGTGGTGGAGAACGACCGAGCAAAGATCCTGTGGGACTTCCAGATCCAAACAGACAGGATGGTAATGGCAAACCAACCGGACATTGTGGTGGTTGATAAAGAGCAGAGGAAAGCAGTTGTGGTGGATGTGGCAATACCAACTGATGGCAACATCAGGAAGAAGGAACATGAGAAACTTGTTCAGAGTGAAGAAATGTGGTCAATATGTCCTCCGGCAGTCTAAACCTATAGCAGCATAACTAAAGGGAAAGCTCAGGAGAACCCAAGCTAACTATAGGATTTTTTTTAAAAAGGAAAGTTTTAAGTCTATTCTTAAAACTACACAAGGTGTCTGCCTCACGGATAAAAAGTGGAAGCTGGTTCCACAGGAGAGGAGCCTGATAACTAAAAGCTCTTCCTCCCATTCTACTTTTAGAAACTCTAGAAACTCTTACTGCTTGGTAAAATTATTAGACAACATGGTATAAAATTCCATTTTTATGCTGATGATACTCAGTTATTTCTATCAATGAAGCCTGATGAGACCAACCAGCTGCAGAGATTACAAGCTTGTCTTAATGATGTAAAATGTTGGATGACGCTTAATTTTTTGCTTTTGAATTCAGACAAGACAGAGGCTGTGACTTTTGGGCCTGAGAATCGTAGGAACAAGTTGTGTAGTCAGTCATCAACGTTGGATGGCATTAATTTGGCCTCCAACAAGAAGGTAAAGAACCTGGGTGTTATCTTTGACCAGGACATTTCCTTTAGTTCTCATATAAAACATGTTACCAGGACGGCCTTCTTCCACCTGTGTAATGTTGCTAAAATTAGGAGCAGTTTGAATCAAAGAGATGCAGAAACATTAGTTCATGCATTTATTACTTCTAGACTTGATTACTGTAATTCTTTATTATCAGGGTTTTCTAATAGTGCTGTTAAAGGCCTCCAGCTGATCCAAAATACTGCTGCCAGAGTTCTGATGAGAGTTAGAAGGAGAGACCATATTTCTCCTGTTTTAGCATCACTTCATTGGCTCCCTGTAAGGTCTAGAATAAAGTTTAAGGTTTTACTTTTGACGTATAAGGCCTTGAATGACCAAGCTCCAGCTCATATTAAAGATCTTATTGCTCCATATGCTCCTAACAGAGCACATCGCTCTCAGACTGCAGGTCTGCTTGTAGTTCCTTGAGTTTCTAAAAGTAGAATGGGAGGAAGAGCTTTTAGTTATCAGGCTCCTCTCCTGTGGAACCAGCTTCCACTTTTTATCTGTGAGGCAGACACCTTGTGTAGTTTTAAGAATAGACTTAAAACTTTCCTTTTTACACAATCCTATAGTCAGGGTTAGCTTGGGTTCTCCTGAGCTTTTCCTTTAGTTATGCTGCTATAGGTTTAGACTTCCGGAGAACATACTGACCACATTTCTTCACTCTGCTGTCTTTCTTTTCTCTGGCTGCCTCTGAGGAGGGTGTATCTCACATAAACACAGGATGAAATATTCCCACTAGAGCCATCAAATTGTTATTGCTTTTGATTGTTACTGCTGCCATTAACTGTTTCTCTGTTTACCTTTCTATAGACATAACGACTGGTCAAAATCCATCAGTGTTTGTCTGTGTCTCTTTCCTGTCAGCTCAGACCCCAGTCGGCTCAAGCAGAAGGCCGCCCATCCTGAGCCGGGTTCTGCTAGAGGTTTCTTCCTGTTAAAAGGGAGTCGTTCCTTTCCACTGTCGCCAATCATGCTTGCTCAGGATGGAGGATTGTGCTGAACTAACAATTCAGCCCAATCGGCTGGTTCCTTAGATAGAAAATGTTTTATTATTAATTGGTTGATTTTTCTGTTAAGTGCCTTGAAATGACTTTGTCATGTACTGGCGCTTTTTTAAATATATAAACTTGAAACTTGAACATTGAATATTTAAAAAAAAAAATTCTCAGCGACATCCCACAGCCCCAGAAGCAGACCACGAGAGACCAAGGCCCAGGACACCCAAGGACCCCCCAGAGGCAGAGGAGTACCTGGGAGAACAGCGCAGGGCGAACCACGACCCCACCAGACAAGAGCAGCAATGACCACCAGAGCGGCCGCCCCACAACCACAGTGCAGAGAACTCCAGGGGGCCGTAGTGACAAGCCCATAGGCCCTGCCGGCAACCAGCCACACCCGAGAGGACCGAGACACGATCAGGGGATCCCACCCCCCAACAGGGACCCAACCCATCCAGGAGGGACCAGGCCCTGTCAAAAAGCCGCCGGGAGCGAGCCAGCACATACTCAAGAGCCAAGCCCCAAATCCCAAGGGCCACCAACGTGCCATCCAGCCGGGGCGCCACCCAGAACGTGTAGCCCAGCAAGAAGGGGGAGGCAGCCTCCCTGTAGAGAAGCCAAGGGTGCCACAAGAGAGAGGAGTCCGAAGCCCAATCTGACAGACAGACAAGAACATACAGTACATTCATACACAGACACACATTCCCACCCTCATACACATTCACATACTCTCACACCCCTGCAGACAAATACAAAAACAGGAATAGACAATGGACACTCACATCTGCTCCACATAAACACTCTATACTCCCAGATCTAGGCACCATCACCCAAGAAAGGCAACCAGTCCCAGAACCAGGAGTTTCCCCTTCTGCCTTGAGTTGTAGCCATTGGGGGGCACCCGGAGCCCCCCAGTCACCGAGCAGTCCACCACAGCCCCCCCACACCGCAGATGGAAAGCAGCCAACGGGGGTGTAGAGAAGACTCCACACCTTACTCCTCCTGCTCAAATGTACTGATGGTGCATGATGTACTAAAATGCAATTAAAAGATAAAAGAAATGGGGGTTGGGGCACCTGGGAACATCCCTCCATCAGGAGACAGATGGTGCCCCCACAGCCCCTACCCCCAAACCCTCAGTGTCAAAATGTTATTCATTTTTAGGTCTGTTAATCAATGTTTCCTAACGTGACTTAGCTAGCATTTTTTGTTCTTTTTGAGTATTTCTTGCTAGTTTTTTTCTCCTGGAAATATTATCTTTTAAATACTTTTTATTCTGATTTGGGTGCTGTGCTGATTGAGTTGTTGTTGTTTTTTTGCTTGATTTGTCCCTTTTTTGCCATTTGTTATGATGCATAACCATGGCAACGAGAGACCTATTTACAGGAAAGAGCAACTAATGAACATTTCTAAGGCTGAAATAATCCTCAAATTGAAACTCTGGATCCCTGATGAGCTAAAAAGAAGAAGACGTGGATGCAGAGCAGGAGCAAAGTGAAGAGAGAGAAAGAGGAAGTTTAAACCTTCACTTCCATCAGTCTTATTGACAAATGTGAGATCTCTTGCTAACAAAATGGATGAACTTGAAACTCTGTTGAAGTCCCAGCCAGAGTATCAGGAATGCAGCATCATGTGTTTTACTGAGACATGGCTAAAGGAACATATCCCGGACTCCAGTGTGTCTCTGTCTGGCTTTCAAACAATATGGGCTGACAGAGATTTGAAGAGTAGTGGCAAAAGAAAAGGAGTTTGTCAGCTGGTCACACCTGCAGTCACCTGTTGGGGGCGGAGCATCAGCGCAAGTGACATGAAGAGGTTGAACAGATTGATAAGGAGGACTGGTTCTGTTCTGGGGACTGATCTGGAGTCTCTTGAATTAATTGTCCAAAGGAGGACGAAGAACATAATGGAAAACCCTCATCATCCTCTTCAGAACACTGTAACTCAACAAGAGTGTTTTCAGTCAGAAGCTTCTTAAGATCTGTTGCAGCACAGACCGCTACAGGAGATCCTTCCTATCCACAGCTACCCTCTACAATGGCTCCCTGAAGAAGAACTGAGCTACAACAACACTTAATTTCCCTTCGGGGATTAATAAAGTATTTTTGATTGATTTGAGTTTTTTAGATATAAAATGTTTCATATTACTGGTTAATGCTTAAGAAATAACCACAAAGTTCTTACATTTGTATGAAATGGCCTCTTTAAAGCAGAAATAGGCTGAACAATATTCAGACATCCTGTATGAACCTCTGTTGTTTTGAATGTGTGTCTGTTCAATACTGGACTCTAATGGCGGCCGCATTTCCTGCAAAGCAGCCAATTGGGCATCTACTGATTATTATGTCCATGGTTGTCGGCGTACATTGGATTGATTACTCCTCCCCTGTGTGACGTCATTTTAACACTTTTTCGACTCGTACCCACAAGCTGAAATTCCTATCCACAGAGAAGAAAAGACTTTGTAGGCTGTTGTATTGTTGTATTCACAAGACTTTGCACTCACAGCTTTTAGATTCATATTCACAAGAAAACTATTATAATCCACACAATTTCTCAGACTTACGTATATGATGGCAGAGTTTTGTGTACAAGACTTTTATTGACATATAAATACGAAACAAACGTCAACCCATCCGCATGCATTTTTGACAGCTATCTTATTCGATAATATCAGATATCTTGGCAAGTTTAATTCATATCTACATTGCAAGTTTCAACCCAAGATGATTTTCCTAGAATTGTTTATGATAAAAATATGATTTTAAATAATTATTTGTGAGTTGGATCCTCACACTGACACATTGACTCTACCCGCATGAAGCGTGTTGTCCTCTAATGTCTCTACATGTGATGGAAGAGCTGCTTTTCTGTTCAGCAATCACTTTTATTAGTCAACAAAAATGGTTCCTGTAAGCTGAAACCGAACCATAACTACAGAGCAGTTCAATCACTATCACCATCGCATCTCCTGCTCTCTTTTCTTCTCTCTCACACACGTGTCCACCTCAACAGCCTCTTTCACCACCAGAGATCAGTGCTGACACAGTCATAATGAGCAACAGTGAACAGAACATCAAAGCAGGGTTGCTACATTATTTCACAAAAAATGTAAAGCATTTCAGTAGTTTACAGCAAGCGACTCAAACTGTCTCAAAAACTGCATCAACATGGAGGAAGAAAGGAGTTAAACTGCTTTTTTGGAATGAGACAGTCTGATTGGTTTATTTGCATATTTAAAAGATAAGAACAAAGAAGTCCATCAGAGTCTTCAGAATCATTGTTACGTTTAGGGCTGCTAGTGTTAAAGATGAGCATCAACTTTAGGAGATATTTAATTTGGTTTAACTACACACTGTTCTCTGCACATTTATTTCTTCTCATTGAAAAATTATAAATAAAAAGAAAAAATGTTTATATTAAAAGGAGGGACCTACATGTGAAGCTAAATCAACATGGCAAATGCACGTGTATGTGTGTGTGCATGCATTCATATGCATGTTGTGCAAATTTTTGATTTCCACACAGAAATGAACCTGATGATTGGAAGTGTCTGCCAGTTATTGATTTTCCACAGAAAAGATGCTAAAAGTCTCGCAGCTAATCCTGGTGGCTGGACATGCTATAGATAATGATGTGTAATGAGCTAATGATGCGCTGAAATATTTAGTAGTGTCTCAAAAAGGTTGCACAATTAGAGGCGAGGGAGGTCATTAGAGGGACGTGTGAGGGACAGCCCTTCGATTGGTAACCCTTGTCTCAGCCAGTCCTTGGAAACTGTATACACAGGCAAATGTATGTGTGCATGAATACAAACGTACACCTAGCAAGATACACATGTAGACACACACACACACACACAAAACAAGAGGGAACAGATGAAAAAAAAAGCATGAGTGTTAGGGAGCTGGACCATTGATCGGTCAGCTTTTAAGAGAGTGACCTTTTGCAGTGAGCCTTACTGGCCTTGATAAATCTGATCTGAGGGCCATCTGTGTCTGGGTGGGAGTAGTCTCACCAGGATAGGACCCCAGAGGAGACAGGAGAGGGAGAAAAAGGACAGAAAAAAAATGCAAAAGAAAACAGCAGCAGAAAAAAGAAGAAGGAAGAGAGAAGAAGACAAGCAGAAATGAGACTAAAAGGTCAAAAGGAGAAGAAAAGCAAGGAGATGTGAGGAGAGGCTTAAAAAATTTAGCAGATGGGAGGACTGCAAAGAAAGACAAACAGAAGGAAAGAACAGGTGAAACAGAGAACAAACAAGTTGCTGCACTGTAAGTTTTATAACCACTAGTGTCCATTCATTTACTGCTTTTCATCATAGACAACTTAATTGCACAAAATGATTTACCTATTAGCTTAAAGATTGCAGAGTTCAGAGCAAGGCAATACAGATTAACAGTGTAAGCTGCCAGTTTCATCTTATTCGTTGCCTGTGTCAGATCATTGTTTTATTTTATTAACAATTATTCCATTTTCATTTCTCCAACCTGCCAAAATATTTTCTTTATTCAGATACTTTTAATTAAAACTTAGACTGATTACATTCAGTTCTATTGTACATGTACTAATTGTTTTCTTTGCAAAAATTCCATTCCAGCAACTTTTTACCTATACCTTTGTGGATTTCCGAACAGGGAAATTTGAAGTGAGGGTTTTATTTTTTTGTAAAACGTTTCTGGTGCTTTGATGTCTACAAGGAACAACAACAACAACATTACAATGGATATTCATCTTGAGTTCACCCTGTTGGGAAAAAATCAAAAGTAAAAACATATTAAAAGCATATATTTGTATTCTGCATAAACTTTAGCTTTATTCTGCGACAAAATAAAAATGTAAATGAAAGTGCATCAAGATTGTTTGTTGTTTTATCATAGAGCAGTTCAACCCACAGGCATAAATCTTTACAACATCAACCGAGTGATTGTTAATCTTTTTTTATTCTTTCCGTATTTTGTAAATATTTGAAGGGATTAATCTGAGACACTGTTTGATCTCCTTATCTTGGTTACTTAACTTCAACAATTTCCTCGCTATATGTGAAGCTCAGCGATTATCTGTGTTTTATTCAACTTATCATTTGGACATGAAAGCCGTATTTGCTGTAGATAAGTAGTGCACACATACATTACAAACACACACAAACTCTGAGCTCACCTGCTGCAGTAAAAACTATGTAGACTATAGGAAAAAATACCATGTTCCTAACAAACACTGTCAGTGGACCTCCATATCTTAACCTTTATACACACACACACACACACACACACACACACACACACACACACACACACACACACACACACACACCATTACTCTTTCTTTCTCTCTATCGTCAGAATTTAATTCCCTTTGGAAAAGACAGGTGCAAACGTTGATTGAGCCTGGGCCAGATTTAGCCCTGATGCTCAGTGTGCATCTAGCTGTACTCTCTGACCCACTGAGATCGATGTCCAGCCAGCCAGCCAGGCAGCCAGCAGGCCGCCAGCTAGGCTGGCAGCCAGTCAACCAGCCTGCACCCAGCGGGCAGAGGGGGCCCGCGGCTTTCCCCCTGCTCCAGATACAGCCATGCTTCAATGGGCTCATTGGACAATCCACAGCGGGGCAACACACAGTGCCAGGCCCAATCACTGCAGATCAGGGTTAGATGTGATCCAGGTGGGACAATGAGGGGACTCCAAAAAAGTTACCGGGCTTCAACCCATTTTCTATTTACAGCTTCTGCTCTAGAACCATCTTTCTGTTTTGCACTCTTCACTCTGCATCCTCCTCGACACCTCCACCTCTATTGAACCCCCACTCCCTACCTCCTTTTCTTCTCTTCACACTTCCCCTTCTTGCTCCATGCATCTTGGAGCTACCTTAATTCAGGCCTGTCTCCTTTCCTCCATCCTCCCTGCTCTAGCTGTTCTTTACCCAGCCACAGTTTTTTATTGATTTATTGATTGCTGTCTGCCTGTGGGAGAGCGGCCGCAGTCTCCCTCTGCTCTGCGCTGCATGGTTTTGTCTTCCCTTTCTCCTCCTTTCTTCGCCTGTTCTCCCTCCTCATCCTCTCCATCTCCACATAGATGCAGGTGTACTGAAATATGAATTAGAAAAAGCAGGAGAGTCTAATTTACCCAGAGAAATCTGATTCATCTTCTCCTACGCTCTTTTTTTCTTCCTGTCCCTTACTGTTTCATTTATACGTACCAGTCTCCTCCATTTCTGTGGGGTTTTGCTTTCGTCTGCCCAATTTATCACTTGCTTTTCCAACCTATTGCTGCTCTGTGTAAACTTTATTGCTTAGACAATGTCTAAAGCTTTTAAAAACAGAAAACTGTGAAGAAAGCTGAAATTTTTCCAGGTCTGTCCAATGATTTTTGCATCAAATTCTACAGACAATAGGATGGTATTCAAAACATCTTTCTTTAAATTACAGATTTTATCTTTTGGCTGTATCACACTGACCCTGTAGTATCTGCCCTAGGATTGAGGGTTTTTTTTTGCATGGCAGGTCACTTTAAAAAGTATGTGAATATGTGTACTTTCTGCAGGCATCTGTGTGTGTACAGAGACAAAATATAGAAATTATGCTGTAGTTATGGTTTCATTATAGTACAAGAGAAAAGCCAACACATGTTCTGGTGCAGATAGTTTTGTTTGTTTGGTCTGTATTTTCTAATTTAATGAATTTAGTGGATATCACTGGAAATCCCTTTTCTCTATTCAAAAGCAGTATGCCTAAAAATGAAATGTCTCCTAACTTGTCATAAATCGACCACATGATCAAAACTGAAACAGGATCATTGGAGGAACAACGAAACTAGTGACAAAATCTTCGAATACGTCTATTTTGTGGAGGTTTATCTGCCTATTCCAGTGCATGCAGGTAACTTTTTGTTAATTTATACACGTTTCATAGAAACTTGTAGCACATTGTTGCTAGTTTAACCACAAAAAGCTTAAAATAAATTTAGGGTTATGGAGGATAAAGTTCCCAATATAACACATGCATTCTCACATATGGCCAAACTTGCACAAATTAGCTACTTTTCAATTTTCCACTGTAAAAATAAAACTTCTTCAGGGAAAATTATGGTTTTTGTCCAGTAAAGGATTTTTTCCAAATGGAGGTGTGAGGACGTGGGGGTGGGGAGTGATGATGGTGTTTGACAGCAAATCTTCAAGAAGAGTGTACAGCTCTAGTTACTGCCCTAGTGCAGAATGATTCTTGTATTGATAAAATCCACACTCCTGAGATCTATCTACGTGTGACAGGGAGCATGAGATTAGTTTCCTGACTGAAACCTTGTTAATTCCACAGAGGAGCAAAAATCACTGCACCTGAGGCCCTGGAAGTGGCGCTCCACAGATTGTTTAACTGCACAGGAGGGATAACCTATACGTATACAGAGAATGCTTGCAAAACAGAATTGCATGACTGTACATGCTGAAGCACAGGAGCTTCCTGTGTGCACACACATGAACACAGATGCACACACGCACAAATACGTGTGGTGTTTGTGTCAAAGCAGTCCAGCGGTCTGACGCCACCACCCCAGCAGAAGCAGAGTGGGGGGTTAGGTGTCTGCAGGTCAGAGAATAGCAGCACAAGGACAGCTGTCTTCCTGGCTGTCTGGCTGCTGACAGATCTGCTCGATCAATACGCTGACTCTGCTTCTCTCCTGCCGTCCTCTCAATCTCTTCCTTTGTTTTTCTTAATCTTAATTTCTCCTTTCCTTTTTTTCTTCTTAATGTACCTCATTCTTCTTCATGTATTCCATCTACTTTAGGTGTAAACATTGTGAGAACAGGAGGTTCTCATCTTGTTTTACAATGTGCTGTTACGTGCTTCTTTGTTTTTCTGATCAGTAAACAATAAACTCCACCCTTTACACAATCCCCTGACATTCATCCTCTACTCTTTGAGACCAAGGCTTAAAAAAGACCTCCCTCTCCCTCACTCATTAACAGCTCACCAGTCATTTTCTCCCTGGCTTCATCAGAGTTTAAAGGGGTTATGTATATGTTCAACACACTCGAAGCCTTTAGCCACCTGAGCTGGAGCACCTTGCACAATGCAAATTTATTAGAGGTGATTTTATTGACTGAAAACTCCATCAGCAGCTTTAAAAATGAGCACCCTAAAATAAACATAAATGGCGACTGTTGCATTGAAAGGCATTAAGAACTATGAAAGCTCTCCGCACTGTGATGCTTTTCAAAGCATGAATAAGAGTCCACATAATGATCAACTTGCCTTTTATACTTTGACACACTATTTGTAGTTTGCACAGAAGTTTCTATGATGCATCTGTCTGTTTTTATTTAGACATGAACACTCCTTGAGATCAAGAACATCTGTCTCAATAGAGCTCAGAGGGATGAAAAGAGGATAGGGGTGTTAACGCACATAAAAGTAATATACTGTAGAAGTGTAAAGTATAAGACTAGAGCTTTTTCAATACTTTTTTTTCTTATAATAGTGAAAATGGGATTTAATCAGTCTGAATATGAATGTACACAATGGAGGGCTAAAGTTTGGATGCTGATAGGCAAAGTATCTCCAGGGCCAGGTTCAGCAAAAATATGTGCTTAAAGAATGAGATCAGCTGGCTACCTGAATATACTCAGTGACCAGGTTATTCCATCAATGTATTTTTTCTTCCCTGATGGCACAGGCAAATTCCAAGATGACAATGCCAGAATTTATCGGGCTTAAATTGTGAAAGAGTGGTTCAGGGAGCATGAGACATCATTTTCACACATGAATTGGCCACCACAAAGTCCAGACCTTAACCACATTGAGAATTTTTGGGATGTGCTGGAGAAGGCTTTGTACAGCGGTCAGACTCTACCATCATCAACGCTAGATCTTGATGAAAAATTAATGCAACACTGGATAGAAACAAATGTTGTGACATAATGTTGCCTGTCCATAAAACAGAAGGTCAAAAAAGTTTGAAATGTGATGGAAAGAAAAATTACACATAGAACGGGACGAAAGGACCTAAGCTAAAAGTTCTGCAAAGTCTTTTAATGTCCTCCATCTCAAAGGACAAGTGAAACCCTGTGGAGAAATATTTAAAAGTAGCACATTTCAAACTTTGCAGAGATACTCTCAAACAGAATTAGCAAGATGGGCATGTTTTTAAAAACTGTGATGCTTTATGTATATTTGATACATAAATATTACCCATGCAGAATGTGCAAACTTCAATTGTTATCCTTTTTTGTTCTAAAGTAATGGGTTGAAGCAGTGGTGTCAAATCCTGGGTCACCATCCTGCATGTTTTAGAAATTTCTCTGCTTTAGTACATCCAGTTCAATGGTGGAATGGTTGCAGAAGCCTGTTAATCATCTACTGATTCAAATCAGCAGAGCTGGAACACAGAAACATCTAAAAAATGCATATCCGCTCCTTAAAGAACTGGACACCACTGAGTTAAAGGTTATCCATCCATCCAATTTCTGAACCTGCTTCTTCCTGTTTAGGATCACAGGGAGCTGGTGTCTATCTCCAGTGGTCTTTGGGCGAGAGGCGGAGGACACCCTGGACAGGTCGCCAGTGTTTTTAATCATGTATTTTTTTATTAAAACTGTTAATACAGTAATTGTTGATGTTATATTTATTTATTTATTAAACTTATGACTTATAAAATCTATGCACAAGACATCAACACATTTTTTATTCATTTTTTTTAGCTGTGTTTTTGAAGTCACTGTTCAGGAGTGTCCATGTCCTGTATGTGTGTGTGTGTGTGTGTGTGTGTGTGTGTGTGTGTGTGTGTGTGTGTGGGTGGGTGGGTGTGTGCGTGTGTGTGGGTGTCTGTGTGTGTGCCTGTGGCTTTGTTTTGGGGTCCATATGAGCAGTTTGGTCATTTTTTTTCTTCTCTTTTTTTTGCATGACCTCACCTACTGAGGATTGTGCTCACACGTCTCTAATCTCTTTTAGATGCAATGCTTCACTTTCCCATCATGCGTTTTTTACCTTGTGGCCCCTGGGTAATAAATCTAATGGTCTAAATTTTTTGCTACATCTCATTTCTACTCAAGTCCCCCACACCCCCCGAAAACGAGAGAAACTATGTGCTTTATGTTCTCTCGAACTTCGTTATGCTGCACCAGAAAGGAATGATTTCACAGGAAAATGTATATATCGGCTTTGATTTTTGTCTACTTTCTCGCAATATGGGCCTGCTTTAGTGGAATAAACATTGATTTTGTAAGCTTTGGGTGCATTAGCTTTTAAATTTGAAACTGTATTTGCAGGACCTGTTTGTGATCAATGCTAGAAATCAAGATTTATAGCTGTGATGCAGTATACAAGGAACAGCAGTTTCACTATATGAGATGAGTGTTTTTATCTGGATTTTGAAAGTATTTCATGTCTATCTAATTCTTACATTTTGTAAATCATTTGATAACATTTTTCTTTCTCTCATTTCCTTTCTTCAAACTCATCTTACTTTATCCTTTATGAGCTAAAGAGATAAAAGCAGTGAATCCATTCCCTCTCTTCTCCTCCTAATTACTCCTCCTCATCATCATCTTGACAGCCTTCCTCTTTATTTCTGTGAAAGCCTCTTTAATGACAAGGTTTGATGTTGTGGCTGCATGTCTCCAACTTCCAAGAGCTTTCTTGAAGACCAGCAAGTAGCTTTTCACAAAATACGCCTGCAGATACTGTAAACAGCTGCACACACGCACGCACGCACCCACCCACACACACACACACACACACACACACACACACGCACACACACACACGTTTGTTTTGGTATCCTTATGGGGACTGTCCATTGACTTCCATTGATTTTAGTAACTAGATTTATACCTAACCCAAACCCTTTTACTAACCTTAACCATTACTGATCTATAACTAACCCTAAGACTAACTAAAACTCTATTCACACCATACCTATAAACCTAACCCTAACCCTAAAAAGGGGAGTCCCCCACAAGAACCCTCGGACCCCAGAAAGATAGTAAAAGTCAGGATACTGGTCCTCAGGAGGTCAGAAAAACAAGCCCACACACACACACACACACACACACACACACACACACACACACGCACACAGACTACCCTTGTTCCAGACTCTCTATTGTGTGTATCTGCAGCCTTGAAGAATCTTGAGGAGTGTCTTAAAAGCATGAAGAGGTTCTAAGAGGGACACACAAACACACAGACTCTAATGGCCTCATATTAGCTGTAAGCAACAGGGGAGAAACAGACACACTTCACAAGGTCCTTTGGTCTGCATGAGTCTTTCAAGAGGTAAAAACTGTTTTTTGGGCCCTAAAGGCTCCCCAAACAGAATAGTCTTTTTTCTTTAGTTGTGTTGGGAGATAAGGTCAAAAATCTCAATATTCTGTCCCTGCAGCTGTTTGTGTTGTGTGTTTGTGAGGCTTTAAATGAATGTTTGGACACTGGATTTCTGAGATCAGATCAAACTGGAAATCAAATGGGCAACACAGAAATGTGTCAGCATTCCACATGAGATGTAATAAGGTACAATTTGTAATAAAAATTCTTTAAATGGTTTAATTAAAATTCTTTAAATGGTTTAAATCACTTCCTTCAAAACACAATAGCTGTTTTTGTGACTTTTTAAAGCACTGCTCAAGAAATATGAAGTATTTGTAGGGCAAAAAATATCAAGGACCTTCAGTATTTTTGTGTGAGGTTCTTTAAACTACTTTTTCCCAGAGGTAAGTGTTAAGTTGTAGAAAATAAGTTTTTTATCTTTATCTACTTCTGCTTTCTCCGAAATACAGATAAAAATATACAATACTGTGCAGCTGGTGTTGACATGACTCACCAGTAGAATGTGAAAAGGTTTGGATAAAGCTTAACCCCCGTATGGAAATCGGATTAACTTGGCCCATTTCAGTTTTTTATGAGGAGATACAAAGGAACAAATATGCATTTTTTCTACTTGAAGCTCAATAATAATAATAATAATAATAATAGATAAAGAAAAAAACAGTGATTTAGAAGACACCTGTACACTCTTCCATCAAATTCAAAATGAGTTAATATTTTGCATGAAATGCTAAAATCTCTTTCAACATCTGAGATGTTGCTTGTTTTATTGATATTAGATGTTCTATTGGTAAATGTATTTATAAGAGACATATGACCCATACTTGAGGAGCAGAGGGTAGCCATTTTGTACTGCACCCAGGGGACAGTATCTTGCCCAAGGACACTTCAACACAGGACCTAGGATCGAACCCTGACCTACACGTACATGAAACAGGTGCTTCTGATGGCAAATGACATTGCCACGGAAACACAGTAAAAGTTTTATAAGAGATTTTTAAATCTGTGATAGACCTATGTCTTGTGACAAGATGAAAAGTGAAAACAGCTTCTGTAGGTCAAAGTATGTTGGTCCAGTAACATCTAGAAAAAGTTCACATTTTGAATTGTCTTTGGAGCGTTTTACATTCATTTTCAATGGAAGGCCGGGTTTTTCTGTGAACACCATTGTCGTGTCAACTGGGAATGCCACAAAACCTTGATTGTGCACATCTGGTCACTGACCCAGTCAGTTTGATGTAGAATACATGTAATAATGGCAGTTTAGGCTGGGGGCATTTCGGTGGTGGTTTTTGGCATGCCTCATCGCCATAGTGACACAGATCGCCAATAAAAGTAGTTCTGAACGCTATGGCTACATTCAGACTGCAGACTGAAATGACCCAAATTTCGATTGTTTTGCCCCTATGTCACCTGTATATGATTTTTTTATGACAGTCTGAACAACACAGATCAGATTTTTTAAAATGCGACCTACTTCAGCATGCTGTCCTAAATCCAATACGTATCTGATCTTTTGGTATGCGACTCCAAACGGTATTACAAAACGTGAAGAAGCTACAATAGTATTCATTATAGTTGGAAAATTTTTATTGAGCACTTTTCCTTATACATTTTTTGACAGATATGACAAGCTCAAGTATTTTGCATGAACATATATATATGAAAAAATAAAAATAAATAAACATTCAAACTGAACAGACATAATGAGCGTAATCAGATATAAAATGCAGATAATAGTAAGAAACACTAATATGAATATAATTACACAGATTGTAGGAAGTTTATGAAAGGTTGCCAGACTTTCTGAAAAAGTGATAACTTATCCTTTAGCAGGTACCTTATTTTTTCTAAATGTAAAGTGTTGGTCATTTCCCATAGCCACATTTTAGCACTAGATACTTTTGGGCCGTTCCATGACATTAAAAGCATTTTCTTTGCAGTAATAAGTGAATAGGAGATAAACTGTTGTTGAGCTGTTGTAAAAGTTCCATTTGAGATGTACCAAGAATGATTAGTAAAGGTTCTGGTGGCAGTGTAATATTAAAAACTAGCGACATTATACAAAACACATCAGACCAGTAGGTAGTGACTTTAAGACAAGAAAAAAAGGCATGAAAAAGCGTTGCATCAGAGGACTGACACTTATCACATATTGACGAGGTATTGGGAAGAATACTATGAATCTTTACTTTTGAGTAGTGAAGCCTGTGTATAATTTTGAATTGTATAAGACAGTGTCATGTACACTCACCGGCCACTTTATTAGGTACACCATGCTAGTAACGGGTTGGACCCCCTTTTGCCTTCAGAACTGCCTCAATTCTTCATGGTATAGATTCAACAAGGTGCTTGAAGCATTCCTCAGAGAGTTTGGTCCATATTGACATGATGGCATCACACAGTTGGCGCAGATTTGTCGGCTGCACATCCATGATGCGAATCTCCCGTTCCACCACATCCCAAAGATGCTCTATTGGATTGAGATCTGGTGACTGTGGAGGCCATTTGAGTACAGTGAACTCATTGTCATGTTCAAGAAACCAGTCCAAAATGATTCCAGCTTTATGACATGGCGCATTATCCTGCTGAAAGTAGCCATCAGAAGTTGGGTACATTGTGGTCATAAAGGGATGGACATGGTCAGCAACAATACTCAGGTAGGCTGTGGCGTTGTAACGATGCTCAATTGGTACCAAGGGGCCCAAAGAGTGCCAAGAAAATATTCCCCACACCATTACACCACCACCACCAGCCTGAATCGTTGATACAAGGCAGGATGGATCCATGCTTTCATGTTGTTGACGCCAAATTCTGACCCTACCATCCGAATGTCGCAGCAGAAATCGAGACTCATCAGACCAGGCAACGTTTTTCCAATCTTCTATTGTCCAATTTCGATGAGCTTGTGCAAATTGTAGCCTCAGTTTCCTGTTCTTAGCTGAAAGGAGTGGCACCCGGCGTGGTCTTCTGCTGCTGTAGCCCATCTGCCTCAAAGTTTGACGTACTGTGCGTTCAGAGATGCTCTTCTGCCTACCTTGGTTGTAATGAGTGGTTATTTGAGTCACTGTTGCCTTTCTATCAGCTCGAACCAGTCTGGCCATTCTCCTCTGACCTCTGGCATCAACAAGGCATTTCCGCCCACAGAACTGCCGCTCACTGGATATTTTTTCTTTTTCGGACCATTCTCTGTAAACCCTAGAGATGGTTGTGTGTGAAAATCCCAGTAGATCAGCAGTTTCTGAAATACTCAGACCAGCCATTCTGGCACCAACAACCATGCCACGTTCAAAGTCACTCAAATTACCTTTCTTCCCCATACTGATGCTCGGTTTGAACTGCAGGAGATTGTCTTGACCATGTGTACATGCCTAAATGCACTGAGTTGCCGCCATGTGATTGGCTGATTAGAAATTGAGTGTTAACGCTGAAAGACGCCTAGCGCTTCCACCACAACGTGGCATGAGATCATGTTCCAAACTCTTCTCCTCTGTTGTCCCCCGATGGTGGAATGACCTACCAAACTCGGTCTGATCCTCAGAGTCGGCAGCTACTTTTAAGAGCAGACTTAAGACTCACCTCTTTAAAGAACACTTTCAGTCTTAATGTAGGATTAATTTATGATTTATGATAGCGATTTGAGAATTTATCTCTCACTAAAAAAAAAAAAAAAGAAAAAAAAGAAAATTTTGATACACTTGATGTATCAGCGTCGGAATAGCGCTATAACTGGTGGCAGCTTGTTGGAGTAGCTCTGTGACTTAGCTAGCATTTGCTAGCATTTTTTAATTCTTTTTGAGTATTTCTTGATGGTTTTTTCTTCTGGAAATATTTTCTAAATACTTTCCTTCTGATTTGGGTGCTGTGCTGTTGAGCTTTTTGCTGGATTTGTCACTTTTTTGCCACTTGTTATGATGCGTAAACATGGCAACAAGAGACTTGTTTACAAGTAAGAGCAGCTAACTGACATTTCTAAGGCTGAAATAATCCTCAAATTGAAAGTCTGGATCCCTGATGAGCTCAAGAGAGGAGAACGTGGATGCGGAGCGGGAGCACAGTGAAGAGAGAGAAAGACATCATGTGTTTCACTGAGACATAGCTAAAGGGACATATCCTGGACTCCAGTGTGTCTCTGTCTGGCTTTCAAACAATACGGACAGACAGAGATTTGAAGAGGAGCGAAAAAAGAAGAGGAGTTTGTCAGCTGATCACATCTGCAGTTACCTGTTGGGGGCGGAGCATCAGAGTATGTGACGCGAGGAGGCTGAACAGATAGATATGGAGGACTGGTTCTGTCCTGGAGACTGAACTGGAGTCTCTTGAGTTGATTGTCCAAAGGAGGATGAAGAACATGATGGAAAACCCTCATCATCCTCTTCAGAACACAGTAACTCAACACCAGAGTGTCTTCAGTCAGAAGATTCTTCATAATCGGCTGCAGCACAGACCGCTACAGGAGATCCTTCCTGTCCACAGCTAGAACTCTCTATGGCTCCCTGAAGAATAACTGAGCTACAACAACACTAGAATTTCCCTTCGGGGATTAATAAAGTATTTTTGATTTGATTTGATTTGATTTGATTGATTGATTGATTTGATTTGATTAAACTGGACTCCAAACAGTCCACCTCCTTATATTTTTTTTCCTTCTCTTTGAATTCTTGCTTGTATGTTCTCTCAATGTAAGTCGCTTTGGATAAAAGCGTCTGCTAAATGACAGTAGTAGTAGTAGTAGTAGTAGTAGTAGTTAACGAGCAGTTGGACAGGTGTACCTAATAAAGTGGCCGGTGAGTGTATATGTATATGTTCTAAAGATTCTTCCCATATATCATCAGGGATTTGAATATCCATGTCCGTCTCCCAGTTTTCTTATCGAAAGAGGGAGAAGAGGTAGTTAGTAATTTGTTATATATGACTAAAATAAACTTTTTTTTCTTTGTAGATATATTTAAACATTCATCAATTGTAGACTTTCGTTCCATTTTAAAAGCTGACAAGTATTTTCGTACGTAATCCCGGACCTGTAAGTATCTAAAAAAATTATTGCTTTGGAGTTTAAATTTTGTCTGTAACTGTACAAAAGTAGCAAATTTACCTTCAATATAAAGGTCACGGATGCAGTGTAGTCCTAATCTACGCCAATCGGAGAAAGTTACATCCAAAATAGATGGGGTAAAGAAAGGATTATTGGCTATTGGCATGGAGAGGGGGATCCATTTATGAGAGAAATGCGATTTGATTTGTTTCCAAACACGAATCAGGTTGTATATAATTGGATTTTGGCTGTATGCTAATCTATCTAGAGGAGTTGGTGAAAGTACTAAGTATTCATTATGACAGTAAAAATTAATGCAAATATTACTGGGTCAGAGTAAATTAATGTGGAGCACAACGGAAACTGAAAAATTCAAATTTCTCTTCCAAACATCCTTTACTTTTGATTGAATAATATTTTACAATGATACAGTTACAACCCCAAATATTTTTAAAATCATAACATAAAACCTGGGCACCAAGGCTCTAAATTAACTTTTTTGATCACCAGCCAATGTAGCTGGTAGATTTTCAAAGTTACCAGCTGATCAGAATTTCCACTGGCCAGTTTTTATTTGAGGAAAATAAACCAGATTATAAATGCAACTGAATACATTTAAAACTACAATCCTTAACTTGCATAACAAATTAGCTTAACATGTTTTTTTCATGCCCATTAAAAACGTTTTAACACAGCATGGAGAAAGACATGTTGTGAAGATAAAAAAAAAAGAAAAAAAAATAATTAAGTGGTTCACCCATATTTGTCTAAAAACATCAACCAATCAAATGGTTCATCCCAAAAGGAATGATTGAACAGTCTCTTCAGCCATACGGACTTCCACATTTATATGGCTTCTGTGCTCCTAAAAAGCTGAGACATATTACGGCAGAACACCAATGCTGGCAGTGTTTGCCGCTCTACCATGTCACAGCAGGAGAAACAGCCGCCGGCTGGTTCCGTGTCAGGTTCAGAACAAAGTAACAATTAACCGCTGCGTTTCCCAAACGAGTTAAGAAGCTCTTAGCGCTAAGATCTTCTTTGGAGCGCTCTTAAGAACGCTGTGAAAGAAGAACGCATTTCCCAGAGTCGCTCTTAGCTAAAGATCTTTCACTAAGAAGAAAACCTAAGATCGATCTGACCCACTCTTAACAGCCTTCTTAGCGATCAAATGCACAGTGATCATAGCCTGCCACCAGAGGCGTCTAGATTTCTAGGCTACAGTGATCAAGCTGTGTCAGGAAAAAAAAATAAATAAATAAATATATATATATATATATATGCCACATATATACTGTATATATGTGCTGTAGTGAGTAGTAGTGAAGCACGTGTGTCAGGGCGCACATTACGCACACGTCATGAACCAACGCTTAGATAAATTACTGAAAAGTATAAATTGCCTGGGACTTTTTGTTGCTAGGTTTAATACTCATTTCAAAGCAAAATGATACACACAATACATGGTTAAAAAGGAAACCAAAGTTTATTGAAACCATAATGGGGGAGGAGGGGTGGCGACTCCGGCTTCACTGGGCAGTCTGGGCGTCTGCATCACCTGCAATGAATGAAGGGGGAGAGATTATTGAAATTGAATGGGATACATTGCGTAATGCTAATAAAACAAAATAGAACTGTCCCGTACCTGAATCCTGTGGAAGGATGATTGGAACGGAGATGGAGGGACAGATGAACTGTGCCTCGGACAGCACCAGCTGTCCCCGATGCAGCTCCAACCTCTCCTGCTTCATCCGGACCATCTCTTCCTGGAGAGCAGTTTGTCTCAGGAGCTGCTCCTCTATCCCCCGCAGCACCACCAGCTTCTCCCTCTCCAGGCGCACCAGCGTCTTGCTGCAGGTGCAGGTGGTTATTGCAGGCCGCCTGGTTAAGCCTCCCCGCATGCGGACACTGGGCCGTGCTGGTTGGCGCACGGAGACAGGGCACGGTTGTGTGGGGTCGTCCCACCCGGTGCTCTACCACCCATGACCATGGTTTCCCTTCTCACCTTGGCGTGCTTCTTTTTGGTCTGGCTCTGAAAATCCCGCCACTTCTTTCGGACAGCACCCCAGTCACGCCACATGCACTAATGGGCTTGATTACTACTTGGATATACCTGTTGGCACACACCCACTTAAAACAGAAATTAACTTAATGCTATCCACGTGCAAACACTTTGTTTGTTATTTTCTTTTTGTTATTTTTAATTTTATCAATATATGGTTATCAGCACATAATGTGAAGCTAATTCACTAACTCTGTACTCATCATGAATATCGCAAGTTCTTATAAACAACGCTGTGTGTGACTGCGCGCTGCGCTCAGCTCTGATAAAGCAGTGGGTGATCAATTAGCCTGGCATCGATTGATTCAGTTTCAGCACCACCACGGTTGACAGCTCCCGTTAAGAGCTTCCTTAGAACCTTTTTAGGCTTAATCTTAAGTTTCTTCTAAGAAGGCAGTTAAGAAGGCTTTTGGGAAACACCCGTATCTTAGCGCTCCTTCTTAGCCGAACCCTTCTTAGGAGCCTTCTTAAGTCCTTAAGAACAATCGCTTTTGGGAAACGCGGCCAATGTCAGTTGTTCGTTGTTATGAATGAACTGCGGACCAGTGTCTTGCACTCGGTCGTCTTCTGGGGCTACGCGTGTTTCCAAATTGGGGGGCATGGCTTATGAATTCTACCTGACGGGAGGGGCGAGAGTTGTTTGACTTTGTTTACATTTGTTGACATTCTAAGCTAGGCAATTTGAAATCAGGTATATCACCTTTAAGCACATGATTTCATCATGTATATTTGAACATGTTAAAAAGTAACATTAATACTTAGCTCGGATACATGACAGGACAACTACACTCACCGGCCACTTTATTAGGTACGCCATGCTAGTAACGGGTTGGACCCCCTTTTGCCTTCAGAACTGCCTCAATTCTTCGTGGCATAGATTCAATAAGGTGCTGGAAGCATTCCTCAGAGAGTTTGGTCCATATTGACATGATGGCATCACACAGTTGGCGCAGATTTGTCGGCTGCACATCCATGATGCGAATCTCCCGTTCCACCACATCCCAAAGATGCTCTATTGGATTGAGATCTGGTGACTGTGGAGGCCATTTGAGTACAGTGAACTCATTGTCATGTTCAAGAAACCAGTCCGAAATGATTCCAGCTTTATGACATGGCGCATTATCCTGCTGAAAGTAGCCATCAGAAGTTGGGTACATTGTGGTCATAAAGGGATGGACATGGTCAGCAACAATACTCAGGTAGGCTGTGGCGTTGTAACGATGCTCAATTACGATGCCCAAAGAGTGCCAAGAAAATATTCCCCACACCATTACACCACCACCACCAGCCTGAACCGTTGATACAAGGCAGGATGGATCCATGCTTTCATGTTGTTGACGCCAAATTCTGACCCTACCATCCGAATGTCGCAGCAGAAATCGAGACTCATCAGACCAGGCAACGTTTTTCCAATCTTCTATTGTCCAATTTCGATGAGCTTGTGCAAATTGTAACCTCAGTTTCCTGTTCTTAGCTGAAAGGAGTGGCACCCGGCGTGGTCTTCTGCTGCTGTAGCCCATCTGCCTCAAAGTTCGACGTACTGTGTGTTCAGAGATGCTCTTCTGCCTACCTTGGTTGTAACGAGTGGTTATTTGAATCACTGTTGCCTTTCTATCAGCTCGAACCAGTCTGGCCATTCTCCTCTGACCTCTGGCCTCACCAAGGCATTTCCGCCCACAGAACTGTTGTCATTCCACCAACTGTGGATGGTGGAATGACCTACCAAACTCGGTCCGATCCTCAGAGTCGGCACCTACTTTTAAGAGCAGACTTAAGACTCACCTCTTTAAAGAACACTTTCAGTCTTAATGAGGAATTGATTTATGATAGCGATTTGGGAGTTTATCTCTACAAAAAAAAAAAAAAAAAAATTGATACACTTGATGTATCAGCGTCGGAATTAAACTGGACTCCAAACAGTCCGCCTCCTTATATTGTTTCCTTCTCTTTGATTTCTTGCTTGTATTTTCTCTCAATGTAAGTCGCTTTGGATAAAAGCGTCTGCTAAATGACAGTAGTAGTAGTAGTAGTAG
>SSNP01000023.1:955892-997492 GCA_006937955.1 Pachypanchax playfairii
AGTAGTAGTAGTAGTAGTAGAACTGCCGCTCACTGGATATTTTTTCTTTTTCGGACCATTCTCTGTAAACCCTAGAGATGGTTGTGCGTGAAAATCCCAGTAGATCAGCAGTTTCTGAAATACTCAGACCAGCCATTCTGGCACCAACAACCATGCCACGTTCAAAGTCACTCAAATCACCTTTCTTCCCCATACTGATGCTCGGTTTGAACTGCAGGAGATTGTCTTGACCATGTGTACGTGCCTAAATGCACTGAGTTGCCGCCATGTGATTGGCTGATTAGAAATTAAGTGTTAACGAGTAGTTGGACAGGTGTACCTAATAAAGTGGCCGGTGAGTGTATTTTGACCTAAGAAACACACAATTACAACACCAAGCAACTAAATTAAAAAGCAGCAAAAATATGCTTCAGATGAATGATTGCAAAAACGAATACAAAGATTATTTGCCAGATGCTACCCAAATAACCTACATGTTGTCTGAGACCTCAGGGTCGACAGATTACAATATTAGTCTCAACACTCTATATGCAAAACAATTAATACCAGCAGCCAAAGAAGAGCAAACATAAACAGAACTTCATCTGAATTATGTCTTGGCTTCAACGTTTTAGAATCATAAATCCCATTTCGAGTTTAACTTGGCATCGCGTTCCGTTACTTTATTGTTTCTTTGCTGATCCAGATCCTTTCATACTGCATCTGCAGTATGGCCCCTTCGCCGCAACCGTTACTAGGTCCAAAAAACATTGTCTCCAAGCAAGATGGTGAAGCAAGGCGCCTATGTTATTTGTAAATCGGACACTAGATATCCCGATAGATTGTCTAGAGGAGCTGTGTCCTTTCCATTCCCAAAGCCCAAAACACAACGTGAGCGGTGCCTACAATGGTGCCTACAATGGACGGCCTCACTCCCAGTTAAATGTGTCAGACGTTATGAAGCATAAATACGTCTACTCAAAGGTAAGGCTAACAGCTAACTACTGTTTTGTCTAGATCTACTAACTAGAGGCAAAAACACAAATTGGACCAAAGTTATGAATATCATTGCCAGAATGTTAACTTATTCTCTAAGCTCAGCTTAACAAGCTCTTTAGCTTTGGCCAACATTAGTTAATATGTTTACTCACGCTAGCTACATTAGCTGCTGTTGTGTTCGTAGTGTAGTGTCCCTGACTTTATTTTTTGTCAGTTTACAACAAAGTCGAACACAGAGCCCCAACAAGCAACTGTAAATAATATTGTTTTTATCTTTGATGAAGCATTTTATGAACTGAAAACCTACCTCTGAGATTTTGCTTGAGACCGGCCGGTGTATAACCTGGCTCTGCCTGATCTGTGTAGCCCCGCCTCTTCTCGATTCAGACGCACACATACAACTGGAACGGCTCCATTTAAAACCGTCTATAAAAGGGAGGACATCTGATATAATATTTTAAGCTGATTTGAGGACGCGCCAGCAAATGTCTGCCTTTGATGATTTGTCTTTAGCCAATCACAGGAGCTCTTGCAACTTAATTTGGGCAAAAAACACGCACATCATTACCACTAAGAAAAGCAAAACACATCTTTACTATCAACCACAAAGTTCTTACCTTTGATCATTTTTCAATGAAGAAATTGTCTCTAGTTCTCCTAAAACAGATTCAATAGCCACTTTTAAGTGTACATCCACCAGCGCAGCCATGTTTGTTTTGCTTTGACTGCCTGGCACTTGCTGCCAATCATACCTGAACACCCGCCCCAAAGCACAATGCTAACACGTGATTGGTGCGAACATTTTTTTGACCAAAATAGACGGTTTTCAACAGAACGGTTCCAGATGTATGTGTGTCCCTGAATCGAGAAGAGGCTGGGCTACACATAGATCTGGCAGAGCCAGGTTAGCCGGTGTAAGCATTAGCCTTGATAGCAGTCATATCTCCTTCATTGCGTATCTTTTTATTCTGTTCCTCCACTGCATGCTCGAACCTCTTCTCCTCGATCTGGTATCGCGGAGGTATTGCTCCAAAAATAGGTCACAGTCTGAAGAAAAGTCCTGCAGGAATGCATTTTTTGTGAAACAAGCAGTCACTGAAAGCACAGTTATTCCTGTTTGTCATGGATGTCCAACCAGGATGTGTGCAGCCCACACAAATGCAAATTTATCATTTTTGTGATAATTAAACGCGATCCCACTGAAAGCTCTCTTACTTCTTCCAATAAGATCTACTTCTTCCCATCATGGGAATCTGTTGCGCTGGTCATGTTTGACCATTTGTTTGTTGGACATAGCAACAGTAACTAAGGGGACAGGGCTCGGTGAAAGGTCAACTGTCCAGGGAATTAACACCTACAGTATTTATGATGACACAAGGTGCACAGACGACTCTTTTCTCCTAACTTTTTTTTATTGGTTGGGTCTACATGAGGCAAATGGTGGTCACATCAGATGGGAGACCGGGGGCAGTTGCAACAGGTGACAGTTGCAACAAGGGGTATTCCTCCAATCAGGAACAAGCCACAGATTAACGGTGCACACTGCACATGCTCAGTGAGTTCCTCCGTGTTTAGCCACATTTCCAGACACATGTGTGCTCATCTTCGTATGGAAACCACTTTCAAAGTAAAAAAGTAATTTTTTACAGGTCAAAAGTTTTTCTTATACCTACTAAACTTTTTCTAAGATGCTGTATGTAGTAATACAATTCAAACCTGGAGTTTTTCAGCATAATAAAAGTGTAGTTTGTATTAATTAATGTCATTGTGCAAAGGTAGCATAGCAAAATTTAGCTAGATTGGTAGGATTAGCTGTTGCATCTGTCCCTTACATCAATATATATATTTAAAAAAAAAAAATTTTCTTTGGTCATAACTTTCACATTTTGCACTGCTCTGTTTACAGTATGCCAAGAATAAGAATAAGAAAATCTGATAGGAGTGTCCCCGCGGCCACTTTGAAAAGAGCTGCAAACATCGTGAGGGAGGAAAACAGGACAGTGAGGTCTGTGGCAAAGGAGTATGGCATTTGCCACACAACATTATATCGACACATAAAAAAATTTGAGAGACTTGAGGAAGGGCAAGAGGTCAAAACAGGATACTGGACTCCTAACAGAGTATTCTCTGATGACCAGGAGAGGAGTCTCACAGATTATCTTAAAAAGGCAGCAGACCTATATTATGGTCTGAGCCCAAAAGAGTTAAGTGGAGGAAGGCAAAAAGTGTCAAAAGGTTGGGTTTAGCTCAATTGGTAGAGTGCTCTCCTAGAGTGCGGGAGGTAGCAGGATTGATGCTTTTGTGATCTCTCAATGTAAGTCGCTTTGGATAAAAGCATTTGCTGAATGACAGTAGTAGTAGTAGAGGTAAGATTGTATTAGTATAAGCTGTGCTTTTATTTATTTGTTCTTCAATTGATTGCTTATTTGAAATTACAATTTACATTGTTATTCCTCAACCCAACAAGAGGAAGGAAAAGGTTAAGACAAGAAATGATCAGGGGTGAACCAAAGGAAAGGAAAAAAGTTAAAAAAAGAAAGAAATTTATTAAGTTTTTCGTTGAATTAAACTGATGAACTCCAATTCTTTTCTCAGGTCCGCCAATTTGCCTTCCAGTTGGCTGTGCAATACAATTGCACTTTCCCTGCATCATGGTCAGAAACTTCAATGGCTAGCTACAACTGGTTCCGAGCTTTCATGCAGAGGAATGCTACCTTGTCCATCAGGCGTCCACAGGCCACAAGTTTATCTCGGTCAACAAGTTTCAACCAGCACAATGTCTCACAATTTTTCACCAATTTGGACACTGTTTTGAGGAAACACACATTTGAAGCAAAAGACATTTGGAATGTTGACGAAACAGGCATCACCACAGTTCAGAAACCTTCAAATGTTGTTGCAAGATGTGGCGATCGACAGGTCGGGGTATCAACGTCAGCTGAGAGAGGGATACTTGTGACCATGGCACTGGCAGTCAATGCACTAGGTAATGCCATCCCTCCACACTTCGTCTTTCCTCGTGTTCATTTTCATGACCACTTCATACGTGATGGCCCATCTGGCTGCATTGGAACTGCGAACAAGTCTGGATGGATGATGGAAGAAGACTTTGTTGCATTCTTGAAGCACTTTCAGCGTCATACAAAGTCCTCTGTGAATGAGAAAGTTTTACTGATCCTGGATAACCATTCCTCTCACCTGTCTTTAAGAGGGATCAATTTCTGCAGAGAAAACGGAATTTTGCTCCTTTCTTTCCCTCCCCACTGCTCTCATAAGCTACAACCGCTGGATCGCAGTGTGTTTGGGTTACTTAATAAGGCTGTGAATTCCTTTTGCGACTCGTGGATGAAAAGCCACCCAGGGATGACAATGTCAATATATGACATTCCTGGAATTGTCAGAATGGCACTGCCTGTGGCAGCAACCTGTTCAAATATTCAGGCAGGGTTCAGGTGCACAGGGCTTTGGCCATTTAACGATGCAGTCTTCAATGATAGTGACTTTGCACCATCTTTGGTCACTGACCGACCTGCTCCTGATGCATCAGTGCCTCCAGTGCCATCTGCACTACCTGAAGCTTCTGGAAACAAACAATTGTTGCCAGCTGCTGAAATGCCATCACCCTCTTTTGTTTCCCACTCTTCTCCTGCAACCACACCACAACCCAACAAGGTTTTTGAGCCAGAATCAGTCTGTCCTCATCCTAAAGCTGGTCCAAGGAAGCAAGGCAATGAGGGAAAGAGGAAGCGAAAAACCGCAATTTGGACTGACACACCTGAAAAAGAAAGTCTTGAAAAATCACAGAAAACACCCAAAAGAGCAAGGAAGAAATTGAATTTAAACAAGCGGCAACATGATACCAAAAAAGGAGGGAAGAAATGAAGGAAAACTAAAAATCTGGAACAAGGGGATGACAATGACACAGAAGAGGAAGAGGAATACTTCTGTCTTGTCTGCCTGGAGTCATATTCCAGACCGAAAGAGGTCTGGATTCAGTGTCTTGATTGCAAGGGATGGCCTCATCTGGCTTGCACCAAAGGAGAAGGCATTTACCATTGCCACATCTGTGAATCTGATGGGGAGTAACAATTCAGAGTAACTCTCCCGAGCTTTCTTTCTCTCCTTCAATCTATCTTATCTCTCTCTCATTCTGTCATGGTTCGTACCAGGTGGGGTTGTTTTCGAGCTCCCAAAGTGACCCAAACTCCAAACACACACAGAGCGAGGAAACAGCGTTCAGTGTTACAGTGTTTATTATGTACAGTGCTCCAGTATACACACAGGTGAATAATAAATGTGCACGATGAAACTCAGGACGGTCCTGGTGCGGGACAGGAACGGTCCTGGAGTTATGAGAGAGAGAGAGGTTAGTGACAGGTGGAGAAACCAGCTGCGGCGTGCGGGGATCGTGCTCGCTTAACTCACGGGTTCGTGTGTGACGTCCGGGTTTGAGGAGAGATCCGAGGATGCTGCCGCAGGGGTGGTGATCCAAACTGTCGGTATCCGTTATGTGAGATCCGGGTCCGGGTGCTGTGTGCGCAGACGTGACTGCGGCAGGGGTGACAGCAGAGCGTTGACCGGGAAGGTGTGGACCAGAGGAAGCCAGAGACAGACAGGGAGCCAGAGGGAGAGAGCTGGTCGCGTGGCACCGCAACGGAGCTCTAGTACGTTCCAGGGTTGAGCCAATCCTCACAATGAGCGGTTCGATATCCACGCTGGAGGTTAAGCTGTCGGGAGAGGAGCTCCAGGACAGCGGGCTAAAGACAAGAAAAGAGAGGGCAGGTTAACTACTGCAAAAATCACTCTGGTTAATAATCACTGGCCACTCTGTTACCACGAAAGGTAGTGGAACAAACTGGCATCTGTCTGTGG
Organism: Pachypanchax playfairii; assembly: GCA_006937955.1. Lineage (NCBI taxonomy): Eukaryota > Metazoa > Chordata > Actinopteri > Cyprinodontiformes > Aplocheilidae > Pachypanchax > Pachypanchax playfairii. The sequence goes on from SSNP01000023.1 coordinate 961,743, forward strand.
TTCCTCCTCTGCTTAAGTACCCAGCTCTCCTGAGCTGGGTAATGATCCACACCTGTCTTCACTGATCGCTGCTGCCACGCCCTGCAAGACAATTAGTGCACAAACCACCACCACCAGCAGCAGAGATCCTCACACATTCCCTCTTCTGTTAACTCTCTCAACACAGCATCTGTATATAAACCTAAAGACCAACATGCAAAGTTACTTGGCCTTACTTCCTTACACACGCAAACACACACACACTCAGTTCAACTACACATACATCCTACCTTGTTCCTAAAACCACTGTTGCTTTGGTTAGATATACAAAAAAAACTAGTGTAAAACATGGACTTCTTTCACTCACATAAGTCCTTGCTTTGTTCTCAAATGTTCCTTGACTTAGATTTAAAAAATTACAACCTAAGCTACAACAAGTGAAGAAGTAGCAGTTTGTTCTCAAGTAACCATCTCAAAAATAAAACAAGCTATAAAAATTCACGTTTTCTTGTCTGTTTATGGTGTTTTGATGACAAAACATAAATTTGTTGCAACTGTCCCAAGAAATGGGGGTAGTTGCAACATCTGCCAAGGTGTGTTCAAATGACATTTTTTCTTAATTTCTCCATCTTCACACATCGTTTAACAGTGCAGGTATAAGGTAGCAGACATGGGTCTGTCGTGTTAAAATTTTAAGTTTGTAACACAAACACTCTCTGAGAGACTGAGGTAAATGGAAAAAGTGTTTCAACTGTCCCCGGTCTCCCTACTGACTGGTTTTTCGGAGTCCCCAGACCAGCCCAATAAAACAAAACTGAACATTGTGTGACTCAGGACTGGTTGAGGTTGAAGCCACAATGTCCACAATTACATTATCAGTGTTTAAATGTAGATGCTGGTCGCTGTTGTGGTGTCTCTGCTCTTGTTTTTGTCTCTCAGAAGGTGTTGAAGCAGATTTCGGTCTCTCCCACCTTCTCTCCTATCTATTATTATCTTTTTTCTGTTTTTCTCTTCTTTCTTCTTTTTCCTTCATTTCCTTTCTCCTTTGCCATGTTCGCTAATTCAAAAAGTTGTAATAAAAAAAACAAACAAATAAAATCAGAATAAATAAAAGAAAAAAGCTGAACATTGCAGTGATTGCTGCATGCTCAGCTTTTGTTCAGGAGCTGGCGGACATTCATTCAACACCTCATTCTCCTCCTGACTGGTAATCTAGCCAGATCCTGTTCTCTCTCGTGCTTACATTAAGATTGTCTTCTCCAGTGTGTTTCATGTCCTGACTCCTTGTGATCTCCCCAGGAATCCTGGACCAGGATCACACTTGACGCTTCTGTGTCTCCTTGAGGCTCCCCCTCCAGCTCTGTGAAACCCGGTGTCATCCAAACCTGTCTCTCCGCCTGCATCCAAGAGAGTCTGGCTGCAGGCCTGCCCCTTGCCCTGAGTTTGATCATTGTTGAAAGTAAATCAGTTTTAACAACTTTGAAATCTGAGTCCGAGCCTGAGTTCTGCATGTGGGGTCAAATGTTCATCTGAGTCCAAGACAAGTTGATGCTTTCAAAGCAGGGACTGAATTTTAGCTGGCAAATTTCTGCAGAGGAAATTTTTGCAGCTGAATTTTTGCTGGTAAATTTCTGCAGATGAAATTTTTGCTGGCAAATTTAAAGAGGCCCTTCTATTAAATATAGTTTTTCTGAGGTTTCTGTTGAATATTTTTGCTCCACAGGTGTTCTTACCTTCATAGTGGGCGTGAAAACAGGTCAACAACTTCTCTTTCAGTTTTTATCTCTCAAACTACGCAGGTGGCGATAAAACTTGAGTTCTCCTGAGTTCGAACGACCGATACTTGTTTTGTCACAACTCCTTTGTTAGTATTCGCTAAAAGCTGTAGCATAAGACGTAGCAAATAGGAAGAGACAACGTCTGATGTTGCCATGCGCAGCGGGGCAGGAAACAGTATATCTTGCTCTCATAGACTAGTTTGTTAGCCAATCTGAGTCCAGCAAATTCGAATAACGAATATGAATGAGCTGCTGACGGAAGGAGCCGAAACCAGCCGAATTTTGATGCAGACAGATTGAAAGGTCTGTTAATCAATGTTTGCGCTGTTCAATATGGCTGCCATCTGCTACCTCACTGTGAGGATGGGTCAAATGCAGAGACAAATTTCCCAATGAGGGATTAATATAGGACATAAAAAAAAAAAAAAATATGTGAATGCAACCAAACCGAGAACGCACTAAAAGCAGGAAGTGGACTATATTGCGCAGCCGTCTCAGCCGCCTCGTGTAGTCTTCTGCCTCGTTATCTGCTCACCCTGAGTCCATTGCTGCAGAATATTGATCTGGTACATTCACCAAACACAAAACATAAATCCCAAAACCACTAGAATCTGCTGCTACTCCAAGTTTTCCAAGTTTGTTTATGTTTCACTCTCCCGCAGCAGCACCAGGAAGTACAGTAAAGACATAGTGCAGAAACTCTACAGCACCACCACAGGCGGGGGTGTAACATGCTCCAAAGGTTATTTGGTTTGGTTCATAGAGTGCAGTGTTAATCCAAACCGCACCAACTAAAAACAGCAACAATGTTGCAACTTGGGTCCCTAATCGAACTGAGTCCACTGGACTATCAGGTGTGAATACAGCCTATATCTCTTCCATTGAGGAGAAACTCTGACTGACAATCCTCTCGGGATCTGTTTCCTCTTGGCTAAATTGGTTAAATGTAGATTTGTTGAAACTGCACAAAGAGGCAGGTGCCCAGCCCCCACCATCTGCACGTGCCAGGGTGAGATTGCATCAAGGGTCAGCCTTGAGCCCCTTCTTGTTTGCTATAGTGATGGACAGATTGACAGATGAGGTCAGACAGAAATCTCCATGGACCATGATCTTTGCAGATTACATTGTTATCTGAAGTAGGAGCAGGGAGCAGATGGAGGAACCTCTGAAGAGGTGGATGTATGCACTGGAAAGAAGAGGGATGAAGGTAGGTTAGCTGCAGCAACACAGTGTTCATGTATGTGAATAAGAAGGACACAAGTGGAACAGTGAGGTTACAGGGCACAAAGATAAAGAAGTTGGAGTATTTTAAGTACTTAGGGTCAACAGTCCAAAGCAACAGAGAGTGTGAAAAAGAGGTTAAGAAACATGTGTAAGCAGGTTGGAACACATGGAGGAAAGTGTCAGGAGTGATGTGTGACAAAAAAGTATCAAAAAGAATGAAAGGAAAGGCATTCAAGACAGTAGTGAGACCAGCAATGTTGTCTGTTTTGGAGACGTACCACTGAGGAAGGGACAAGAGACACAGCTAGAGGTAGCACAAAATGTAAATGGTGAGGTTCTCTTTGAGAGTGACAAGGGTAGAAAGGGTCAGGAATGAGTCCATCAGAGGGACAGCACAATTTAGATGTTTTGAAGATGAAGTCAGAGAGGCCAGACTGAGATGGTTTAGACATGTATAAAGGAGGGATAGTGGGTTTATTGAGAAAAGGATGCTGAGGTGGGAACTGCCAGGCAGGAGGCCTAGAGGAAGACCAAAGATGAGATATATGGATGTAGTCAAGGAGGGCATGAGGTTGGTTGGTGTGAGAGAATATGATGTAGAGAACAGAGTTAAGTGGAGAAGAATGACATGCTGTGGTAACCCATGAAGGGAGCATCCGAAAGGAAAAGGAAAATAAGAAGCAAGAGAAGCCATGCTAAGCTAAAATAGGCTAGCTAGCTAACCTTAATGTTACGATAAAAGCCAAGAAATGTTAAAACCAAACATTCCCTCGAAGAAGAGAGAATGTAAAACTATTGTAACAGAAGTGCTTATTGACTGATTAGTGAAATATGAAGAAAAACTAGTGGGAATCGACAAACGCCCAGAGACTACATGGAGCACCGCCCAGAGCAACAGTGCAACTGAGACAAACAGGAAGTGTTTCGATATGTCTCACTGTGAGAGCAGCCACTGCCACTGCCCTTTGGCAGTCACTATGCAGAGGGAAATACAAAAGAATAAAGAGCCACTGAGGAGTCAAAGCTTTATCATGACAATTACATCAGAAGAAACAAGACAGGAGGACCAGTTTGTATCTTTTATCATTTAAATGTATCATTTAACATTTACCAAGCAGGTTGGTGGCTGGATCAGTTCTCTACTGCATCAGTGTCTGTTGTTGTTTCTGATCCTGGAATTACAACTCAAATATGTGCAAATCATGATGAATGGGGTTTCACTCTCTCAGGGATATTTATCAGAAACAACAGCAGTATCTTTTAACACTGCAGCTTCTGCAAAATGAACATTTGAATGTAGCAGAGAGAATTCATTGATTTGGTTTCAAGGTTTATTCATCCTCTGTCTGTGCAAGTTTACAAACCTAACATACTATAAATATTCCTTTCTTTAAAAGTGATGATACATATCAAAAAGGCATTTAGAGTGAAGAAGAATACAAGTCCCTTATTTTTATGTTGTTTTTTGTTTGCTTGTTTTTTTGTCTTCAGATGACTATGATCGTATGTGCTGGTATGTGTACTTACATGACGCGGTCCTGTTAGGTTGAGACTGCTGCTGATGATTGGGGTGGAGTTGAGGAACATTGATTTTTTTCCTCCCCCCCTCTGTTTTCTCTGGGATTTTGACAGAATCATAGCACCATGGAAACAAAGAAACTGCTTTGTGACAAAGGAAAACCTTTCATTTCAGTTGGACTGAAATGAAATGAATGGATGCTTGCAGCGGATAACAGCATGGATAATCACAGACACATTTGTGCACTCTTGCAGAAACACACACTGATTCTAGCGTAAGGTACCATTCATATACAGGGTTAAGGTATGATTGTTGCACGTAATTATGTGATTGCGAAAATAAACAACTCAACTGTCCCTCCTCAACTGCAACTCAGACACACAATCACAACAATTTTACAGACTCCACAAGATTAGATTGAATCTGAAGGACTGTTTCTCATGCAGAGTCTCAAATCCAACACATTTTGTCAAACTTGTCATCCTACACAAGTATAGCACTGCATTCAGTTTAGATCTGTAGACTGAATTATGATCAGATTTATATGGTGGCCCGGAAGTGCAAAGCACATCAACAAATCACTAAATATAAAAAAAAAATACTAAACGGTTATGGTTTGAAGAAGAGGAAGGCTAGCAGAATGTTTTGTCCAACTTGTGGAAAAAAGTTTGTTGAAGCTGTGTGAAGCTAGCCCCCGACCAACGGGATAATTAAGTACTCTGAGTCTGAGTGGTCAGTGCTCCATTTGTGTCAGTAAAATTTTCGTTTGTGCCGCTTTTTTATAAGTCATTCAGAGGTCACCAACCCCTCCCCAGACTTCACCAAAATGGATCAGACTGGTCTACTTATTTAGTGCCACGTTTGTGCTAGTTTGCGCTGTTAAAATTTTGATGTGTGCTGCTTTAGTTTCAGAGATATTGTGAGTTTAATTTTTTGTCTGTGGGTGGCTTTCACCAGCTACAGGATGGGGTTCTCACTGTCTTTCCTAACAGCATCTTTACATGCAGAGCCGTCACAATAAGTGAAACATAAACGCTGACAAAAAGCATCAAATATGCAGAGACTGTTAATATCCTGAATCGAACAGGCTGATGAAGGTTTCCATTTTTAATCATTCAATTTTCAGTCTTTTTGTCCCAAAACATGGATCTGCATGGAGTCATTCAGTACAAGGAGAGAGGCTGGAAGTCCTCTTCCTCTCCAGTTCTAAATGGCATCTTCTGTTGAATTAAAGTTTGTAGCAGAATCAGATTCCACAGAAGTGGGAGTGTTCATTAGTATCTTGTCATCTGCACTGTGGGTAGTCATAGATGATGTTGCCTCATTTTTGTTTTTTCTTTAGCTGAACAAATCATATTTCTTTCAATAAAGAAAATATTTCTTTTTGCTGCCTTTTGAAAGAAAGAAAGAAAGAAAGAAAGAAAGAAAGAAAGAAAGAAAGAAAGAAAGAAAGAAAGAAAGAAAGAAAGAAAGAAAGAAAGAAAGAAAGAAAGAAAGAATTTTTAAAATACCATTTATTCACACATCATCACTATTCAATCTATCAGTGTCAGGTGTCATTCTGCTGTGTGCGTGTGAGTGTTTTCACCTGTGTTTCAGGGGCGTGGCAGCCATTTATCCAGTTACCGTCATCTGGGCTTAAGTGGGGAGCGGTTGCAGAGAGCAGGCGTCAGATTGTTCCACTCTGCTTAGTGGTATATGGTTGACTCAGTTTATAGAAGTTTATCCTAGAAAGCTTTATTAGATTTAGAACTCTTGTGTGCTCACCCTTACCTGTGCTCTCCCTCAGGATCTCCTCAGCTGGACCTCCCTCCATACCACAGTTTCCACACTGTGGTCTCCCTGGTCCAGCCTCTGCTCCTGACAGCTCCCAGGCTGTCTTCTCCACCATACCGGACCTCCTCGGTGGTTCCCACACCACCTCCGTCCAGGATCTCTCAGGTGACGGTTTCCATACCAGTCTCTTCTCTGCCTCTCTCTCTGGATTCCCTTCGGCCTGCCTCTGCTCTACTCCTCCAGCTCCCAGGATACACCTGCCGCACTCAGAGCCTGTCTGTCCGCCCTCCGCCGCCACTCACACGCCAGCCTCAGCAAAACTGGCACCTGCAAGTTTCCTCCTGGACTCCTACAATCCATCACAACCATGAGTTATCCTCTCCAATCAGTTCCACTCACCTTCCTTATCATACAAGCACTAACCTCTCCTCTCCTCCACCTGTCCAGACTGGATCGCTCCCATCAGCACCCGCTGATCTGCTTCCACTGGACCTGCAGAATCAGTTTTTACCATTTTATGTGACTGCATTTTATCTGTGCTTGAGTTATTAAAGACTCTCCTTTTCCCTCATCTCTTGTCCCTGGTCTGGAGTGCTGCTTGATTTAGAGTCCAATAATAGAGAATCATGACAATCAGTAAAGAAATTACCACAAAATGGTACCGAACTCTAATTTCGTCTTGTTTTTGCACGGGTAAGTCGTGAGTTGTGCTACTTTTAATTCGTGATAATAATACTATTGCTAATGCTAATAACGAGTGTGTTTATGTGCGAGGATCTACATGTAAATACTTTATTATGCTTTTTTAAATCCAAATTTCTATTAGATTTGTTTGATTTCCAGTAATTTCTCTCTATATATTTCTATAATGTAGGTCAACCATTCACAGAGATCCACAGAACACCCCATAAAAACGTGGTTTATGGCCAGAGAAAAACTTGTTTACCTGCCATTTTTGTAGATGTGTTTCTAAGTAAATGTTCCCTAAAACACTAGAACATTTATTAAACCTTTTAGAAAGTGATTGCTGCAAACTTTAGCATTGTCCGTTTCTGCGCCTCTTGTTTTTAGCCGGAGATAAGTGATCCATTTCTGCCATCTTCTTTATTTTAAAATTAAGACCTTTGTGGCACACGACTTTCGAGACACGAAAAAAACATTTGTCTTTCTCCCAATTAGAGCGGTTGCAACAACCGTAGACCGCACAGATTTTGTTCAGCAGGGTTCTGTGCAGCGGTGATTACTTCCTGACCCCCATCTGCATTTGGTGACGTCAATGCTACGTCATGTGAAACCCAGCAATATACTGTAGACCATTGTGGCTCACATCCTTTTAGTTTGGTGATCCAAACCGTTGGGAGCCTACCCTTCAATTTATCCACATTTAGTACTTTTACACAGTTTATATACAGTGGGGCAAAAAAGTATTTAGTCAGCCACCAATTGTGTAAGTTCTCCCACTTAAAAAGATCAGAGAGGCCTGTAATTTTCATCATAGGTATACCTCAACTATGAGAGACAAAATGAGGAAAAAACATCCAGAAAATCACATTGTCTGATTTTTAAAGAATTTATTTGCAAATTATGGTGGAAAATAAGTATTTGGTCAATAACAAAAGTTAATCTCAATACTTTGTTATATAGCCTTTGTTGGCAATGACAGAGGTCAAACGTTTTCTGTAAGTCTTCACAAGGTTTTCACACACTGTTGCTGGTATTTTGGCCCATTCCTCCATGCAGATCACCTCTAGAGCAGTGATGTTTTTGGGGCTGACGCTGGGCAACACGGACTATCAACTCCCTCCAGAGATTTTCTATGGGGTTGAGATCTGGAGACTGGCTAGGCCACTCCAGGACCTTGAAATGCTTCTTACGAAGCCACTCCTTCGTTGCCCGGGCGGTGTGTTTGGGATCATTGTCATGCTGAAAGACCCAGCCACGTCTCATTTTCAATGCCCTTGCTGATGGAAGGAGGTTTTCACTCAAAATCTTACGATACATGGCCCCATTCATTCTTTCCTTTACACGGATCAGTCGTCCTGGTCCCCTTGCAGAAAAACAGCCCCAAAGCATGATGTTTCCACCCCCATGCTTTACAGTAGGTATGGTGTTCTTTGGATCCAACTCAGCATTCTTTCCCCTCCAAACACGACAAGTTGAGTTTCTACCAAAAAGTTCTATTTTGGTTTCATCTGACCATATGATGTTCTCCCAATCCTCTTCTGGATCATCCAAATGCTCTCTAGCAAACCGCAGACGGGCCTGGACGTGTCCTGGCTTCAGCAGGGGGACACGTCTGGCACTGCAGGATTTGAGTCCCTGGCGGCGTAGTGTGTTACTGATGGTAGCCTTTGTTACTTTGGTCCCAGCTCTCTGCAGGTCATTCACTAGGACCCTCCGTGTGGTTCTGGGATTTTTGCTCACCGTTCTTGTGATCATTTTGACCCCACGGGGTGAGATCTTGCGTGGAGCCCCAGATCGAGGGAGATTATCAGTGGTCTTGTATGTCTTCCATTTTCTAATAATTGCTCCCACAGTTGATTTCTTCACACCAAGCTGCTTACCTATTGCAGATTCAGTCTTCCCAGCCTGGTGAAGGTCTACAATTTTGTTTCTGGTGTCCTTTGACAGCTCTTTGGTCTTGGCCATAGTGGAGTTTGGAGCGTGACTGTTTGAGGTTGTGGACAGGTGTCTTTTATACTGATAACGAGTTCACACAGGTGCCATTAATACAGGTAACGAATGGAGGACCGAGGAGCCTCTTAAAGAAGTTACAGGTCTGTGAAAGCCAGAAATCTTACTTGTTTGTAGGTGACCAAATACTTATTTTCCACCATAATTTGCAAATAAATTCTTTAAAAATCAGACAATGTGATTTTCTGGATTTTTTTCCTCATTTTGTCTCTCATAGTTGAGGTATACCTATGATGAAAATTACAGGCCTCTCTGATCTTTTTAAGTGGGAGAACTTACACAATTGGTGGCTGACTAAATACTTTTTTGCCCCACTGTACATAGTCTGTTTCCTAGAACTGCGAAGAGACAGTTTTTTATTTTCTCCGGCCCACAACAGGGGTTCATCAGTGTCTTTAAAAGGAGGAGTTAAAAGTAGGTCCAGAGGTTCATCCAACGAGTCTGGCACAAGTTCATTGCTGCTATATCTCCTGAACAGCAACCATTCTTTTCCAGAAAGTCTCTCTTTCCAAAGTTCCAGTGCTTTCTGGGTTAGTCTAACAGATGAGACTTCCAAGGCAGAGGTTAAAGTGATGGCATCAGAAAGCAAAGTTCCAGCCACCTGGATCAGTCTTCCAAGGCTCACAATCCTTGAATAACACAAGTTTCTTGATAGTCCAGGCAGTGATTGACAGCTTATATCAAGTCTTGCATCAAACGCTAAAGGTTCCTTCAGCAACCAAAATAAAGACATGTGCTCACATCTGGTCCATTTAAAAAGAGCACAAGCCCTAAAAACCCCTTGATAAAACCCAGGCAAGGTGCTTAAAAGCAGAAATTCAAGACCCGTTAAAAACCATGCAAAGTCTAGACCTAGATCACCCAGACACCTCAAAACACAACTGGCTACATTCCTCCACGCTAAATCTCTAGGACCAAATATAAACCTCTTCACAGAAGAAAGAAAGATGACAAGCAATGAAGCAATCAACTCGAACAGGCAGGTTTTCATGTTTAAAAAAGTCCATGTTTAATGTTTTTGAACTCTCCTTCAAACAGGCTGAGCTTTCTGTGATGCTGCTGGTGTAGGAGAGAGGGACCATTATTCCTGTTCAGAGCGGTAAGTAGCTTGCAAGCCTTTTTATATGGGAAATAATCTCAGGGAGGAAGTGAATATTGTCTCGATCCCTGTTAGCTGCAGCAAGTCATATATTTCCTTGTAGGTCAGACTGGATCTCATCACATGGATCCACTTTCTCCGCTGTGAGCTGGAAATATTGCAGTGAAAGAATGTGAATAACTCACGGGAGACCTGATGCTGGTATTTCTCGGAGGGATGGCAGGTCCAGTGCGGTGCTGTGCAGGGAGGTGGTGAGTCCAGGTCAGGTGAGGATGCTGGAGGGAGGCAGACAGGGCTCAGGGAGATCAGACGCTGGACACGGAAGAACACTCAGGGACACAAGGAGCAGGGTGACCAGTCCTGGGAAGAACAGGGTTAGGTGCACACAGGGAAATATCAAAACATCTTCTCAAAAATGTTTCTCAAAAATGTTTCTCAAAAGCACAAGGAATTAATCACTAGGACGGCACACGGGAGCTACCATTAGGGTCAATAACCAGGCGCCGCATGAACGTCTTCCTCTGGTTTAAGTAACACCCTGCTCCTCATCAGCGCTGATCGCCGCCAGGTGTAGGTAATCTGCCTCACTCTCCAGCGCTGCTTCCTCACTGAAAGAAGAAGACTCACCTGACACAAAAAGCACAGCACACAAAACACTGAACCTGACATGTTCAGGTCAAACTCGAGGGGTGTTATGGGAACTCGGCGTTTTTTTAAAACATTTCCAAATAAATGGCAGCGCGCTGGTTTAAACAAACCTGGCTCCAATGCAAAAGAAAAATAAAAAGTCTCTGAGCTAAATATGTGTGTGTGGCCTCACTGTTCCCTCTACTGCGCATGCGTGACATTCAGGATGCATTCTGTTCAGCCAGCATGTCACATTCAGGTCACATTTCATTAGGAATATGAACAACCTTGCGAAAAGATTTGCTCTCACAAAAAATTGGAATTGAGCGTTAAAACCTGCAGTATGAATCTAGTCAAAAGAAGTAACGGTGTGTTTTCTTTTTCAGACAGTCCTACTGGCAGATCATCTTGATGAGGTGTTCAACATGAACCCTGAAAAAACAAAGAGGAGGATTTGCAGACTGGTTCCTAAGTAAGACATGAAGGCATTAATGTAGATCTTTAGATCAGGATGAAGAGTGAAAGCCGTGACCAGAGCTCCAAGAATGGCTAGAGAAAAATCCCCTACAGCTTCCTTTGGCACATCATCTATTCAGATCATATATGGGTCATTGTGTAAACTAATATCTCTGAAACTAAAGCAACACAAACAACCGTTTTAGCGGCAGAAACAAGGCACTAAAAAAGTAGACCAGTCTAGTCCACTTTGTGGGGGATGCAACCTCTGAATGACCTATAAAATAATCTTTAATATCTCATAAACCAAAGTAGCACAAACAAGAATTTTAACGGCACAAATTATGCCCTAACCATTCGGACTCAGTACACTGAATTATTCAGCTTAGCTCAGCCTCAACAAACTTTTTTCCACAATTTGGACAAAACATTCTGCACTGCAGGCAGGCATATCTTTCGGTACGATTGTGCAGCCGGCATCTGATTTTATTGTTCAAAACTCAACTTACAGGAAACTTGCATCAAACATCTTGTTTACAACATGCATAGTTGCAATAAAAATACAAATGGACTAAACATGTAAATTGTGACTTGTGCACCTGGTGTTTATCAAAGATGGTGATTGCTATGTATATCTGGTTTTGATTCCATCAATGAAATACAGGATTTAAAGTTATCTTAAACCAATAAAGTCTCCGGGGAAAGAAGAAACAAAGCAGCATTTAAACAGATAGCAATGATGCAATGAGGAAGATGGAAGTCCAGAGTCATATAGCTCTTCATTAAGCAATTTGACCCCAAAATATTAGATTTCCAAGTTTCTATTGCATTTCACATCTTTTTATCATTATTGAGATGATGAGAGATCAAATCAATTCTGTCATATTAAGCTGAAGAACACCAGACTCTGAGACTACCTTATGTGATTGCTTGTGTGCACATACTTACAAATGTGTTTTGGTTGGCTTAAATTAATTTAATGCCACTGTGCAGGCAAATATGTCTCCATGTGCAGAACATACTGAATGCTAACATGTGCAGTATAAATTGTTCAGTTTTCTAATTAAAACTGAGGCAAGTTTTAGTGTAAAGAGGCCATTTCATACAAATTTCAGGACCTTTTGGTTATTTCTTAAGTATTAACCAGTAATATGAAACATTTTATATCTAAAAAACTTTAGGAAACACTGATTAACAGACCTTTCAATTTGTCTGCGTCAAAATTTGGCTGGTTCCGTCAGGCTTTGGTTAGCAGCTCGTTCATATTCATTCTTCAAATTTGCCGGACTCAGATTGGCTAACAAACTAGCCTTTGAGAGCAAGGCATAGCCTACTGTTTTTTGCCCCACTGTGCATGGCAACAGCACACATAGTCTTTTCCTGTTTGCTACGTCTACAGCTTTTAGCCAGCAGCATGCTAGGTGTGGTTTCAACTGCGGGAGCTGCCGAATAATAACAAACAAAGGAGTTGTAACGAAACAAGAACCGGCCGTTCGAACTCGTGTTTATCGCCACCTGCGTAGTTTGAGAGATTAAAACTGAAAGAGAAATTGTTGACCTGTTTTCACACCCAGTATGAAGGTAAGAACACCTGTGGAGCTAAAATATTCAACAGAAACCTCAGAAAAAAACGTTTTTTAATGGAAGGGCCTTTTAAGATTGAGTTTTGGCATGTTACAGTTAAGGTATGGGTGCCCTGGAAAGATAAGTGGATGTGCATGAATGTAGGTGTGTGCTTGTGTTTGTGTGTGTGTGTGTGGGTTTGTATTTCTGACCTCCTGAGGACCAGTTTCCTGACTTTTACTATCTTTCTGGTGTCCAAGGGTTCTTGTGGGGACCGAAGCCTGGTCCCCATGAGGGGGACTCCCCTTTTTAGGGTTAGGGGTTAGGTTTATAGGTATGGTGTGAATAGAGTTTTAGTTAGTCTTAGGGTTAGTTATAGATCAGTAATGGTTAAGGTTAGGAAAAGGGTTTGGGTTAGGTATAAATCTAGTTACTAAAATCAATGGAAGTCAATGGACGGTCCCCATAAGGATAACAAAACACACGCGCATGTGTGTGTGTGTGTGTGTGTGTGTGTGTGTGTGTGTGTGTGTGTGTGTGCTGGGAGGGTTGTTGTATGTTGTAATCTGAAGAGCTATACTGAGGAGCTCTGACCTGGACCAGAGCAGACAGCTGGTGGTCAGTGATTACAGAGAACAGACGGATAAAAATATAACCCACACTGTAGCGGTCACATAGACAGAAATTAGAATGTATGTCTCTGTAATCAGGTCGCCCCTTGGAAAAGAGGATCAGTGATGACACCAAGCGGTTTGAGTGAACTTATGAAACTCTCCATCACGCTGTTCCCCAAAACCTCCGCCAGAAACCTTGGTGTCATACTGGACAACCAGCTGTCCTTCAAAGAGCAGGTTAACTCCGTAGCTCGCTCATGTCGATTCGCGCTTTACAACATCAGGAAAATCAGAGCCTTCCTCACAGACCACACCACACAGCTTCTGGTCCAGGCCCTGGTCTTGTCCCGGATCGACTACTGCAACTCTTTGCTGGCCGGTCTTCCGGCGTCCTCAGTTAAACCTCTGCAGATGATTCAGAACGCAGCAGCACGTCTGGTCTTCAACCAGCCCAAAAGGGCTCATGTCACTCCGCTGCTCATTTCCCTGCACTGGCTTCCAGTTGCAGCACGCATCAAATACAAAGCTCTGCTTCTGGCTTACCAGACTCTAACACACACAGCTCCTACTTACCTTCACTCCTTCATCCAAACCTACATTCCCACGCGTCAGCTACGCTCAGCTGCTGAAAGACGCCTAGCGCTTCCACCACAACGTGGCATGAGATCATGTTCCAAACTCTTCTCCTCTGTTATCCCCCGATGGTGGAATGACCTACCAAACTCGGTCCGATCCTCAGAGTCGGCAGCTACTTTTAAGAGCAGACTTAAGACTCACCTCTTTAAAGAACACTTTCAGTCTTAATGTAGGATTAATTTATGATTTATGATAGCGATTTGAGAATTTATCTCTCACTTAAAAAAAAAAAAATAAAATTTTTTATACACTTGATGTATCAGCGTCGGAATTAAACTGGACTCCAAACAGTCCGCCTCCTTATATTGTTTCCTTCTCTTTGATTTCTTGCTTGTATGTTCTCTCAATGTAAGTCGCTTTGGATAAAAGCGTCTGCTAAATGACAGTAGTAGTAGTAGTAGTAGTAGTAGTATTATGTTGGGTGGTGGGTAGTGATCAAAATGCTCAGAAACTAAATTGACATTCAGGATTTTACAGTTTTACTAGGATATTTCACTTGTGTGCTGTGAGTTTGGTGTTTCTACAACATGTAAGTCGTTATTGCAGACTTTATTTGTTATTACATGATGAAAAAGGCCCTCAAAATAATTTTAAGCCTATTTCCCCAAAATATAAGCTGTAGTAAGATCAAGGGAAGATAGTTATGTGTACTGTGTCTTGTGTGGCACTACAACATGCAATGGTATAGTTTTGACCCATTTTAATAATAAAACATTACTGTACTGAAAATAACCCTTTATCTAAACCAATTTATGTAGCTGATACAGCTTTAAAAAATCAAAACATAACTTTCTAATCCAAGAAATAGTATGAAAAAACTTTAACAATTTTATTGACATTACACCTGTCCTGGGTGAAGCAGTTTAATATTTTTCTGTCATATATTTCGGTTTTGCAATTTGTAGACAGTCTCTGCGCATTTGTGCACCAGTAGGCTCTACATAGAGGCCAATGCAACTCTCCCAGCACGGAGGACAGCTCATATCGAAGAAAATACAATTTTGCTTGCAATTTACCTTGCTGTGATTGCACTGAGGTGCACCGATGATAAGTTATTGATCCGGAAAAGCCAAATCTGTTAACATTTTTCTAACTTTACTGAAGTTGGATCCTTTCCTTTTCTACTACACCTTTCCTCTTTCCCTGGCAATCTCGCTTCATTTTAGAGTGAAAGGTGTGGAAATAGTGGAGGGGAGTGTGCTCTCACGATCTCTACTTGCTGCATGAATGAGCGTCATTGGGACAGATGGTTTAATGAGCCGCACTGCGGATTGTTTATAGAGGCCGAATCAAACTCTGCCTGACCATTGGCCTATTCACATGCCGACCAGTTTGGCATCCAGGCCACCAGGAATTCTCCCACCAGTCCGTGCCTGTATCATCATCATTATCATCATCATCAGCCTTTATTTATAAAGCACATTTAGATGGCGACAATGCCAACAAAGTGCAAAGTACAAAAATAAACAACACAATAAAAACAGCCAGACAAATACAACAGCATAAAAGAAATAAAAGCAATAGCTAAAATCAGTCCATCCACAAAGATTACATCACCTGTGTGTCAGGTCTTGGGGTTTTGGTTGTTTTATTATTTTCTGTACTTCGGGGGTTTTTCAGTAGTTGTTTTTCCTTTTGTTCTCATTCGGCGTCTTAGGTTATGTTATGCTTTTATTTTCCTTAGTCATCTAGTTTCCTGTTTTGCTTTTATTTTGGTTATGTCTGTACTTTCTGTTCTCCTCATGTGTCAGCTTGTCTCTTTAGTCTAGTGTTTTTCCGTTCAGGTGTTTCTTGTTTCTATGATTAGTTCCTGTGTTTGTTTCTCCCCATGTCCTCAGGTGTTTTGAGTTTTGTAATCAGTTTGGTGTTTGTATTTAAGTCTCATGTATGTGTTAGTTAGGGTTGGTCTGTTGTCGCAAAACCTTGCAGTCCTACGTCAATCTGTCTTGTCCCGTCTCCTGGAGCGTTCCTCCAGGTTCCTTGGTGCCTCTGCACTGGCCGTCCGCCGCGCCGTATGAGGACTTTGTTCACGGGTTCCCTTATCATGTCTCAGTATCAGGATTACTTTTGTGTTTTTTTCATCCCTGGACTTTCATCCCTCATGTAAGTTTGTTTTGCTGCCCCGTCAGCATTTTTAGTTCTTATTAAACTTTTTATTATTCTTCAGTTTTGTTGTCCTCCTCACTGCATGTGGGTCCAACATAAAACCGCCATCAAAAACATGACACTGTGCCAGAAAGGCCAGGGAATAAAGATGAGTTTTTAACCTAATTTTAAAACTAGAGAGGCAAGGGGCAAGTCAGACAGTCAGGGGGAGCTGATTCCAGAGAGTAGGTGCACAAACTGAAAAGGCATGTAGCCCACGGGCCTTATAATGAGCAGGAGGAACAAGCAGGATGTGCTGGTCAGCTGACCTCAGTGTTTTCGGCGGAATATAGGGGGTTAAAAGCTGTGCCAAGTATGAGGGGGCCATATCATGGAGAGATCTATAAACCAACAGGAGAATTTTGAACCTAATACGAAATTGAACCGGAAGCCAGTGTAAGTTTCGCAGGACAGGGGTGATGTGCTGCCGTTGGTGAGTGCCTGTCAGAAATCGAGCTGCAGCATTCTGTACTAACTGAAGCCGCAGCAGTGAAGAGGAGGGAACACCGTATAGGAGAGAATTGGCATATTCCAAATGTGATGTGAGAAAGGCATGAATAACAGACTGGAGATCTTTCTTATTTAAAACAGATTTTAACTTGGCCAGCCGGCGGAGGTTAAAAAAACAAGACCTGACTATAAGGTTAATCTGTGTGTCCATTTTAAGTGAAGCGTCCGAAGTAACCCCCAAATTTTTAATTGAGGGCTTCACCAGAGCAGACTCTGAAGGAGGTAAAGTTGGCATGACAGCCGAAGGGGAGCAGGGGGCAAACAAAATAGCTTCAAGTTTAGAGCTGTTCAAAAGCAGGAAATTGGCAGAAAACCAAGACTTGACTTCGAGCAGACAGTCAGTCAGGGGTTTCACGGGGTCGGAAGCTTTTAGGGCCATATAAAGCTGACAGTCGTCAGCATAAAGATGGAAATTTATCTTGAAATTTTTTAAAATGGCTGCCAGCGGTAAAATATATAAATTAAAAAGAAGCGGTCCTAGGATAGATCCCTGGGGAACCCCACAGCAGAGAGGTGCCGTGCCAGAGGCGCAATTCCCCAGTGCAACACTAAAACTTCTGCCAGTAAAGTAGTAGCAGAACCACTTTAAAGCAGTTCCACGGATGCCAATGAGATTCTCCAGACGCTGTAGTAAAATTGCATGGTCTACGGTGTCAAAAGCGGCAGATAGGTCAAGAAGCACCAACAGCACATGAGAGCCAGAATCAGAGGCAAGCAAAATATAATTAAAAACATGAATAAGAGCAGTCTCAGTGCTCTGGTGAGGACAAAAACCAGACATAAATAAGTCTAAAATATTGTTGGATTTAAGAAAATTAAAAGTCTGGATAAAAACCATCTTTTCCAATAATTTAGACAGGAAAGAAAGCTTAAATATGGGACGGAAGTTGTGCAGATCACTGGTGTTCAAGCTTTGCTTTTTAAGAACAGGCTGGACCACCGCATGTTTGAAGTCCTGGGGCACAATCCCCGTCCCCAGACTTGCATTCAAAATCTCCAGGATCGGTTGAGCAATCACCGGGAAAACTTCCTTCAGTAAGCGAGGGGGCAAAAAGTCATAAGGGGAGCCAGAAGGCTTCATAGCAGCCACTGTTTCCCTCAGGGAGGCAAAAGTAATGGGGGAAAAATGATCAAAATTGGACGGTGAGGAACAGGGAGGGGCTAATGAATGAAAGGGAGGCTGAATCTGAGCCCTAATGGTGGCAACTTTGGAAATAAAAAATTGTAAAAATTGAGTGCACCTTTCATCTGTGATGTTAGACAGAGGGACGTTAGGTGACAGGACTGCATTCACAGTGGAGTAGAGAACACGCTGGTTACCCGAATGTTGGGTGACAATAGCAGCAAAGAAATCAAAACGAGCCTTCCGAGTGACGCGCTGGTAATTCCTCCAGGCCTCACGTAGAAACTGTAAGGAGGATGGGTATCAAGCCATAATCCATCCATCCATTTTCTAAACCTGCTTCTTCCTTTTCAGGGTTGCAGGGGGCTGGTGCCTATTTCCAGCAGTCTTTGGGTGAGAGGCGGGACACTCTGGACAGGTTGCCAATCGATCACAGGGCAACACACAGACAAACAACCATTCACACACACACACCTAGGGGCACTTTAGAGTTGCCAATTAAGCTTTTGTATGTTTTTGGGAGGAAACCGGAGTCCTCTGAGAGAACCCACGCATACACAGGACCTTCTCACTGCAAGGCAGCAGCTCTACCATCTGCGACACCGTGCAGCCCCTCAAGCCATAATATTTTTCTTAAATTATTTTCTATGAATACATTTTTTAAAAAAACATCAATGCAGTTTTGAGGCAGCTGTGCCTCAGAGGAAAGTTTTTGCCATCCAATCTTAAAGTGTGTCATTCAATCCTGGCTTCCCTCCTCCACATTTCAAAGTATCCTGGGCAAGACACTGAATAATCTTCTTCTTGCTTTGTCTTCGAGGAGGACAGATGCACTTCCCACTGCTCAGACCCGGCAGCATGGGCGGGCATTGGGGGGCAGTGCTTGCCCATGAAATCACCTGAGCCCGCCCTGGGCTAAAAGCAAAGTTTTCCATTTATTTAATTTGGGGATTTTTTCTTCTGAATAGCTATTTTTGAATGGGACTAGGTCCAGCGTCATGGGCGGGCCGGGCCCGCCTATTTACGTATCAGGCTCGTCCATGATGGGCTTGGCTAAAAAGTGTGACATGAGTCAGACCTCGTCCCATTCGTACACATCAGAGGCAAGCTACAGGCAATCAGGCTGGCCGTTTTACAATTACAAGCCAGTAAACATGAAGTTTGTGTACAGTCATAGCTGGACTGGCCATAGGGCATACCGGGAAAATGCCTGCTGATGTATTTTGTGGGCCGCAAGCCGATGTTATTATTATTATTTTTAATGAATGAATTTTTTGTAACCGAATAAACTATTTATGGTGGTGGATTGGCCAATTGGTCATGACCGACTCCGGGCTGGACCAAATACAGTCAAGAAGGTCAGATGCACCAGCCCCCTTGCTTTGGACATCGGCGCTCTTCAATCAATTATCAAACGAACATGAAGAAAATGGAGGAAGAAACGGAAAGGATGAGCCGAAAAAATTACGGCCAAACTGTGCAGTTCTTGGGTGCCTGGGCTTTACAGGACCAACACTGGAGGCAGACCTCATTTGACCTGGAGAAGCTCTCCAGGTGCAACTGCAACTGCATTCACTGCAGTGGAAGATGGAACCTCTGGTATTGGCAGTGGGGGTCTGTGACTAGTGATGGTGCAAAGTCACTGTCACTGAAAAATATCTCTTTTAAAAGGCCAAATTCCACTGTACAGTATGCAAACCCTCCCTGAATATTTGATGGTGTTGTAGCCGGGGGAAGAGTACTGCTCACAATGGTTGGCAGATCATATATGGTCATTTTGACTCCTGAATGAGTTTTCATCCAACTGTCACAGCAGTTGTTGACCAGCGTCTTCAGTGGCCCATGGACACTGTGATCTATAGGCTGCAGCTTATGGGAACAGTGTGTAATCACAGATTACCTGGTTCAGAGACGAATGTAACATGGCGTTACAACTAGGGATGTGCGATCAAGATTTTTCGCCCTCGAGTCCAAGTCTGAGTCATTTGATTTTGAGTATCTGCTGATACCGAGTCCCGATCCGATTTTATATTAAAAAATGAATAAAAAGGAGCAAATAAACATATCTAGGACATTCCTTATATTGTATTTAATCCACCCTATTTAATATTTAGCTGCAGGGACAGGACAACCTGCAGTCCTGAGACTGGGACAGCCGGTTGAGGCCACTCCAGCACGTCCTGGGGTTTCCCCTGGGCTTCTTCATGGTGGGGAGTCAGGATGTTGTTACTTGTGTGTAAAAACAAACATGATGAGACTGCATTTCTGTACTGTGAGCACGCAAACAGTCCGAACGCACACAAACCGGTGGACGGACATTACGTTATTAAATAAAACCTTATGTAATTAAATAAGCTGATCAGAAAGGCAGGCACAGACGAAAGAGTGACATGATCATGGGCTGTCTTCTGCGTGCAGTAAGTGATCAACTCCACTCCATGAACGAGTTTAAGGTAATATCATGGGGATTTAATATGACTATAAACTAACACCGGAACTCATGCTAACGCGGCTAGCAAAGCTAGTGGAGCTAACGTGGCAACATTCTCAACACAACATCCACTAAGGCAATTAAAAAAGCTTACCTAGAAGAAAATATACGCTTCGAGGCTTTTATAAGGCCTCATCTTCTCCGCTGTTGTGTAGACTACAGGACAGTTAACATTCACATTTTCACACACGTTACTGTCAGCTGTCATGGAAACACGTCCCCTCTTAAAATGGCAGCTGTGGGTGTAGAGGGAAACTGTCCCAGATACTGACGTCACACGAAAAGGTGTATAGATGTGTTAAAAACTAATAAGAATATATATACATATATGTCCGAGTCCTGATCGGGAGGTAACGTCCGATTCCGATCGAGTCTGAAACTACGTGATCGAGCCCGATTTCTGATCACGTGATCGGATCTGGACATCCCTAGTTACAACCGTCCCTGTATCACCAGTCATGCTTTCACCTCACCTAAACTAGCTTGGCTGCTAGTTTAACAGATGTTAGTCATTTTTATTTTTAGCTTACAATACTAACAGTTCTAACAATACTTGTTTGGATTCCTAGACATTTGATCTCAGGACAGTATCCAAAAAATACATCTGATAGAAAAGTTAAATTTTTACATTAAAAAAACACTTTTGGTGTTAATTTTGTCAGGGAGTTTTAAATGTAGCCCTATCTTTGCAAGCAAGAAGACATTGTAACTTAGCATTTTCAGCAGATGCAGCAGAAAAACGAGCAAAGGTAAGTTGTTGTATGTGTTGTAAGTTGTACAACACAGAGTATGGGATATCACGCCCCCGCGTGGCCTGACTGAAGACACCTTTAATCACGCCCTTGGGCAAAAATGTGGGATGACGGGTGGTAGGGCCCGCCCACATAAATACACCTGCCATCCCCGCCATTTTCCAGTTCTTACGCTCTTCACTTCGCTGTGAACAACGTTCTCCCACTGCTACCTAGCTGCTGTTAGCTAGCATATCGAATTTTCAGACTAGCTTAACTGCTTTTGTTGGTGTCAGCTGCTGCCTGCTGGTAAACGTGTCTGCCCGCTAAGTGCTAATTCTGTCCATCGTTTTATTTTATCACTGATTGCCTTGTGGTTCGGGATGAGCACAACGCAGAAAGCGAAGCAGAAGTCTGCCATTGGCTCCTGTCCTCAGGGGTGCGGCTTCTCGCTTCATGAGAAGGACCGACACGACGCATGACTCATATGTCTGGGAGTCGTCCACGCCAGAAGAGCGTTGACAGAGCCAGACACATGTACCTTTTGTTTCCAGCTTCAACGCTGGAACGGCGGGTCAAATTTATGCAGAAGGTGTTAGGGAGTGCAGCCATGTCACGTCAAGACCCCATGCTCTCCGAGTCGAGAAACCCGGCTTCGTCCGAGTCCGATGAGGATGGTTTTTCAGTTGAAGTCCCCGCTCCCAGCTGGGCCGACCACATGGAGTATATGGATGGGTTAGCCGAAACAGAAAAGGACCCCACTCCATCCCAGTATCAACCACACAGTCAAGGTATCGACGAGGATGTGCTAGAAATCAGCCTTGAAGGTCAGAGTCTGTCGGAGGATGACGGCGATGATTTTTCGGTGGGCCAGTGTCAGACAACTGCCCCCGCCATCGCCGCAACATGTCAAGATGACACGTCATTCCTCCCTCTCTTCCGATGGGCGGCTGACAAGCTGGACGTCAAGTGGCCAACACCAGTTCCAACTCAAAAGGCATCGAGGTTTGCTGGTTTCTATCTCCCGACTGAGCAGGCTACAATTAAAAGCCATTTGCCTATGTTCCCTGATTTTATCTCAGAACTACCGTCTTGATGGAATAAACCACTGTCCACGTGCGTTACAGTACCAGGCTATGCGCAATGCATGGATCTGGAGGGCGCCAATAAAGTCGGGCTGGTTTATCTCCCCTCTATGGAGCCTTCCCTGGCAGATTATTTGGCCCCTTCATTTAATCATGGTGTTGGCAGCTCTGCTCTGCTTCCATCAAGACAGTGTTGATTTTCTGCCGCTCAGTTGGAGAAAATCTACCATTCTCAAGCGACCTCCATGCGTGCAGTAAGTTTGGCTTCCATGCTGCAAACTTATCAGGCCATGTGCCTGTCTGAGCTCGGAACCCAGATGCCACCGGACAGACCACTGTTCTTCTTTTAAACGAGATCAGGATCACCGCCAACTACATTCTCCGCACGTCCCGCTGCGCCGCACTTCTACTGGGCAGAGGGATGGCATTGACAGTGGTGGCACAGAGGCATCTCTGGCTAACACTATCTGACATCCCAGACAGAGACAGAGCTGTCTATCTGGGCGAACCATTGTCCACAGAGGGACTGTTTGACCAATCTCTGGACGCTATCCAAGTGAAGTTCGAGCTGAGGAAGAAACAAACTGAAGCACTTCATAGAGTCATTCCCAGACGTGATGCAAGACCTCGAGCTAGCGGGAGTGCACGCGGGTCGATGACCGCTCCTACGCCGCTCAAGAGGGCAGCGCCGTCAGCGACTTTCAACCTCGTGGCTGGACAGCCACCATCTCAGAAGTCCATTCCCCCACGCCAGTCGGCTTGAAGCAAAGGCCCTCCTCTGGGCCTCCAGAGGGTCGCCGCAACATGGAAGAAGAAGAGTCAGTCATCCTAGCCATGGAACTGACAGAAGGGAGGCTGCAGGGACCAATGTTCAGTATGTGTGTGTACATGTGCCAAAATTTTCAATAAAAAGTGTGACTTCAGTTCCTCAAAGTCAAAATCAAAACATGAGGCTGCACCTCTCCCTTCCAGTAGAGGGCAGCACATCGCCCCTATGCATAACCCAACGATCTTTGTGCATTTCTTGGTGGTAACAATGTGTGTGTTTTACTCCCGACTGCTTGCAAGAGCTTTATTTACTGTGATTGGCTAAAGACAAATCATCAAAGGCAGACACTTGCTGGCTCGTCCTCCAATCAGCTCAAAATATTATACCAGATGTCCCTCCCTTTTATAGAAGGTTTCAAATGGAGCGGTTTCAGATGTATGTGTGTCCCCGAATCGACAAGAGGTGGGGAAACACACAGATCTGGCAGAGCCAGGTTATAATAAATTGTGTTCAAAGAAAATTTAGTATTCATCTTTAATAAACATCTTTGTGTTTGATGTTTAGACGTTCATTCACTGCATATCTCTGCTTTGGCCTTTTGAAAATGACTCTTCTCATCTGAAGCCACTTACAACTAAATGTCCCATCTGGTAACATTTCCACGTTTCTCTGTCTTAAATCAATAGCAATAATTTTCCTAAAACCCTTACGCACTCTCACACACTCCAAGACACTGAGCTAGATCTGTTTCCCTTTGTTTTAGCCGCATTGCATTTTGGTTGGTATTTGTGTGGCTGCTGTCCTCTCTGCAATAGGCTCTGAATGTGCACTTGGTTTTAAAAAAATGCTAATTTTTCAATGAACGCCACGTATCCTTCTCATAAACTCATATCTCAATTGGATCTATTGATTGTTTTATGTCCAGTGTTGTTAATTTGTGTGTGTTTTTTTCCTGTTTGTTTTACTTATTTATTTTTGCATTTTGGTTCATCGTTGAATCTATTCTTCAGCTGAATGCAGCAGCAGACAACACATGCAAACTCCAGGCTCCATTTTAGCTTTCTTGCTAACTGCAGGTTAGACTGCATGATGGCTGACACTCTGCTTTGAGGTGCAGCATAACAATGCAGCATCCTGAAACACACATCCAAACACATAAAAGTAAACAAAAAAGAGGCATCCTTTTACCCACTCTCAATTCTGGTTGTGCATGGCGATTGATTCCAGACTGATGGGTGAGTGATGCTTCGTTATTGATGTATCCAAATGAGATAATTACTCAGCCCTTAACTGCCCAGCTCCTCTGCTGGGCAGTTAGTTAAACACACGTCGGGGATTATGATGTCAGCTAGATTAAATGAACAATTACACACATGCACAGAACAGAGGGAACACTCCCTCTCTCTCTCTCTCTCCCTCTCTCTCTCTCTCTTTCTCTCTCTCTGAAAATACACACACACACACACACACAACAGTCTTAATAAGTGTAGATTGGATATAAAATGTGTGCATATTGTGTGTGTTGGTCAGTGGCTGGTAGGTTGGGGCTCTGGTGTTTGACCTTGTGCTTAGGGGTCAGGCAGCAGACAGTCAGCCACCTGGACATTTCCATTTCTAAGACCCCTAAGGACCCCTCACACACACTTACACACTCACACTGTGTCTAAGATCCCCTCCCTCCTTTAAGTTGTATCTCATTTTCTCCTGCTGTAGATGGTCGAGTGCTTTATGAATGCGGAGAAGCTGCAGCCATTCATTTCTCTCTAACTGGAGGTCTAATGGAGAGGTCTACACTGGAAACCTGAGCTCTCACTAAGTAATGATCTGCCTTTTACTGTCCAGTGTGTGTAGCTCCGTGTGTATTTTTTTTTTATCATTATGTGCAAGCACTGCCCAGCCAGATCTCTACAATTAGGCTCTGACCCTGTAAATGATGTGTCTCCTACTCTCATCCATGGTGGCTCTTTATTGCTTATAACCTCTGATCAGATCTTGAATGGCAGGGCCATCTAGTGGGCCTGAACTATTCCAACACAACCCAAAAGACCCCTAATATGCTCAACTCAACCATGGACTTCTCTATTGGAAGTTGATATGCAGAGATCTGAGACTGGAACGGGTCACACCTGGTGCCCTCGCATAGTAGCCCAGCCAGAGCCTTGCTGACTACCTTTAAGCAGAGGATCTAAGAGTGGAATAGTTCCGCAGTGGTGCGTAGGGGGGAGGTAGCCACTTCTCCACTGTCTAATGTAGTTAGAGCAGAGCCAATCAGTCATCCCGACCAATACTAACCATGTCGCTGGGTCTCTCCTCCCATTTTTTCCACACAGGAGCCACAGAGAGCAGCACTATACATTTACCTGCAATTAGATTTGCCTGAGTATCCTGCAGGGAGTGATGGAGGCCCCTCAGACCTGAAGATGGCAACAGCTTCTGTTCTTTGTGTCTTGTATTCAAGTGCATTTCTGTATGTGTATAGTTAGACATTTAGACAATATGTGTGTGGATGATGGGCGAGCTGTGGGTGTGTTTTGGTATTTATTCAAGCTCATAAAACAAAAAGACCGTTTGTGTGTACAGACTTTTCTGGTATTAATCATGCACAATCTTGAAATATGAAAACCAAGTTTAGAACATCCCTTGAAGCATGTTCATAAGCAATATAAATGCTGACACAATTTTAATTCTCCTGTTATATTTGATGTGTTAATATTTAGCATCTATTTAGCATCTCCATATGACAGCCTCTGAAATAGTCTTGTAACTAGAGATGCATCCATTTACAGGGTTTTTATTTTTTTGATCGTATGAAAATTTTAGTATTTGCTGATACCATTTTTACTAAAAACCCTTATTTGAATATTCATTTTTCTTTTTGTTTTGGTGATGGCATTGTGCACACAACCCTGTTACAAACTGGACAGGCACTGACAACACTGCAGTTTACTTAAATGTATAGTTTTATTACAAAGTGGGAACATTTCTTTTTTATACTTTATCTTTATTAATTTTTGCAGGAAAAAAATGACATAACATGACACATACATATAAAACTGTAACAGTCTAGATAATTATGACATTACTATATCTATTTCACTATTGAGTTTCAGTCAGTTGTAGTTACAATTGTTTTTGTGTCACTCACAAAAAGTATAAATTTTCTTCATTGTTTGTTGAACTTGGAGCTTCTTAATCTGCGATTGCAAATTATCCTTTCCATCATTGATATTTCCTCAACTATCTTGATCCAATCCTCTTGATTGTGTGGATCAGATTTAAGCCATCTTTTGGTTTTTGCCTTTTTGCTTGCCGCCAAGATTATCTTTACCAAGCATGTATCCTCACTCTCCACTACATTTGTTATATTTCCCGTATACAGTCCTAGGCATGTACAGACTAGTAAATTTCAATGGAACAAATGTCATATATCATAGCTGCCCCTGTAAAAATGATAAAGTCCCTGGCCCTGGAGACTTATAAATTCCTTATTGTAGGAGATTTCAATATTCATGTTGATGATGAACGGCTAATTATAGTACTTAAGAAATAACCACAAAGTCCATCTAAGACTTCATTAAGTATTAACCAGTAATATGAAACATTTTATATCTAAAAACATTAGGAAACACTGATTAACAGACCTGTCAATCTGTCTGTGTAGGGGAGCAACTCATTAATATTATTAATATCATTACTGAAATTTGCTGGACTCAGATTGGCTAACAAACTAGCCTATGAGAGCAAGGTATACTGTTTCCTGCCCCGCTGCGCATGGCAACAGCAGACGTTCTCTCTTCCTGTTTGCTATGTCTTATGCTACAGCTTTTAGCCAGCAGACTGCTAGGCGTGGTTTCAACTGCGGGAGCTGCTGAATACTAACAAACAAAGGAGTTGTGACGAAACAAATACAGGCCGTTCGAACTCGGGTTTATTGCCACCTGCGTAGTTTGAGAGATAAACACTGAATGAGAAGTTGTTGACGTGTTTTCACACCCACTATGAAGGTAAGAACACCTGTGGAGCTGAAATATTCAACAGAAACCTCAGAAAAACCGTTTTTAATGGAAGGGCCTCTTTAAGGCACAGTGCTGCCTGGTGCGAGCTCAGTAGTGTTTGCTTGGCCCTTAGCTTAGGTGGTAGATGGATAATGATTTAACTGTGGAAGATTAGTAATCAGATGAATACAATGGAGAGGCTCATAGCTGCCTCATTGTGTTTGCTCTTTCTCTGCTGGGAACAGGACACATCTCACACACACATACACAAGTGAGTTAACTTGACGGAGAACTCCAGAGAACTGTGTGTGTCACTGTGTGAACCTGCACTGGGTAAACATGTCAGCAGTTTCAGCTGGACCCTGCCTTATCCAAATGCCCACACACAAGCGCAGAAACACACACACACACACACACACACACACAGACACACACACACACACATCTTTGTAATGGTGAATCCTAATTTGGCACAGTCTCTCATGATATCTATTGTTCATTAGTCATTGTTATCCAGCACTGATGTAGCTGTAATGGGCTATAGATGTGTGGATCAGCTCCATAAAGTCCCTGTTTAGTAACAGCCACAGTTCGGTTTAAATGCTTTTAATGTACCGTCCAAGTGTAGGGAGGGGCCAGGAGCAGTAAATCACAGAGGAATGGGGAAGGGAGTGGAAGTGTAGAAAAGAGTGATTAAAAACAAGAGGGGAGGACAGTAGAAAGGAAAAGAGGAGGAGAGGCTCAGGTATAAGAAAATGGACTGTGTGTATGTGTGTGTGTGTGTGTGTGTGTAGGTGTGGGCTTGTTTTTCTAACATCCTGAAGACCAGTTTCCAGACATCTACTATCTTTCTGGGGTCCGAAGGTTTTTGTGGGGACCGAAGCCTGGTCTCCATAAGGGGAGCTCCCCTTTTTAGGGGTTTATAGAGTTTTAGTTAGTCTAAGGGTTAGGTATAGATCAGTAATGGTTAAGGTTAGGAAAAGGGTTTGGGTTAGGTATAAATCCATTTACTAAAATCAATGGAAGTCAATGGACGGTCCCCATAAGGATAACAAAACAAACAGGTGTGTGTGTGCTTGTGGTGAACAGTTAAAGCTCCATTCATTCATGTTTTTTAATTGTTTTTGTGTGTTTGCATCAGCAGTATAGTATCTTTCTAGACATGTTTTTGTGAATGTGCTGCATCCTTCCTCATGCCTACAAGATGTTCTCCATCAAGGTACAGTGGGGCAAAAAAGTATTTAGTCAGCCACCAATTGTGTAAGTTCTCCCACTTAAAAAGATCAGAGAGGCCTGTAATTTTCATCATAGGTATACCTCAACTATGAGAGACAAAATGAGGGAAAAAAATCCAGAAAATCACATTGTCTGATTTTTAAAGAATTTATTTGCAAATTATGGTGGAAAATAAGTATTTGGTCAATAACAAAAGTTAATCTCAATACTTTGTTATATAGCCTTTGTTGGCAATGACAGAGGTCAAACGTTTTCTGTAAGTCTTCACAAGGTTTTCACACACTGTTGCTGGTATTTTGGCCCATTCCTCCATGCAGATCTCCTCTAGAGCAGTGATGTTTTGGGGCTGACGCTGGGCAACACGGACTTTCAACTCCCTCCAGAGATTTTCTATGGGGTTGAGATCTGGAGACTGGCTAGGCCACTCCAGGACCTTGAAATGCTTCTTACGAAGCCACTCCTTCGTTGCCCGGGCGGTGTGTTTGGGATCATTGTCATGCTGAAAGACCCAGCCACGTCTCATTTTCAATGCCCTTGCTGATGGAAGGAGGTTTTCACTCAAAATCTTACGATACATGGCCCCATTCATTCTTTCCTTTACACGGATCAGTCGTCCTGGTCCCCTTGCAGAAAAACAGCCCCAAAGCATGATGTTTCCACCCCCATGCTTTACAGTAGGTATGGTGTTCTTTGGATCCAACTCAGCATTCTTTCCCCTCCAAACACGACAAGTTGAGTTTCTACCAAAAAGTTCTATTTTGGTTTCATCTGACCATATGATGTTCTCCCAATCCTCTTCTGGATCATCCAAATGCTCTCTAGCAAACCGCAGACGGGCCTGGACGTGTCCTGGCTTCAGCAGGGGGACACGTCTGGCACTGCAGGATTTGAGTCCCTGGCGGCGTAGTGTGTTACTGATGGTAGCCTTTGTTACTTTGGTCCCAGCTCTCTGCAGGTCATTCACTAGGCCCTCCGTGTGGTTCTGGGATTTTTGCTCACCGTTCTTGTGATCATTTTGACCCCACGGGGTGAGATCTTGCGTGGAGCCCCAGATTGAGGGAGATTATCAGTGGTCTTGTATGTCTTCCATTTTCTAATAATTGCTCCCACAGTTGATTTCTTCACACCAAGCTGCTTACCTATTCCAGATTCAGTCTTCCCAGCCTGGTGAAGGTCTACAATTTTGTTTCTGGTGTCCTTTGACAGCTCTTTGGTCTTGGCCATAGTGGAGTTTGGAGCGTGACTGTTTGAGGTTGTGGACAGGTGTCTTTTATACTGATAACGAGTTCACACAGGTGCCATTAATACAGGTAACGAGTGGAGGACCGAGGAGCCTCTTAAAGAAGTTACAGGTCTGTGAAAGCCAGAAATCTTACTTGTTTGTAGGTGACCAAATACTTATTTTCCACCATAATTTGCAAATAAATTCTTTAAAAATCAGACAATGTGATTTTCTGGATTTTTTTTCCTCATTTTGTCTCTCATAGTTGAGGTATACCTATGATGAAAATTACAGGCCTCTCTGATCTTTTTAAGTGGGAGAACTTACACAATTGGTGGCTGACTAAATACTTTTTTGCCCCACTGTAACAAGAACATTCCCAGCAGAGAAGTTTATCTAAACACTACCATCAATGCAAATCTAGCAGTTCCCCTCCATTCCTCTTTCTTTTTCACCTTTTCCCTGTTAGTTTAATGCATTGATGGTCTACCTCTCCACTTGCTAAACTGCTGGGTGTTCAGTTAAACCTCTCTCCTGTCCGGTTTTGCTGCTTCCTGTTTGAAAAGGAATAAATGTTCAAGTCACACCGCTGCACCTCTCAGACCACTTCCTGATTAAATTCTGCATCTCCATCCCTTACGTACCTAACGCAAAAGTAAAGACTGTCTCCTACCGCAGAAACCTTCAATCTCTCACTCCCTCGCAGCTATCGGAGCATGTCTGCTCCTCCCTCCCTTCCTACTCGGTGCTCTCAACTCTGCCTGTAAATGACGCAACAGAGACGCTCTGCTCCTCACTAGCTTCTTCTCTGGACGAAGTCTGCCCTCGTGTGTCAAAGCTGGCCGCCCGGCAGCGTCCTAGTCCGTGGCTCACAGACACTCTGAGGGATCACAGAGCTGGTCTGAGAGCAGCTGAAAGGAAATGGCGCAAATCCAAAAATCTCTCTGACTTGTCCGAATACCAGCAAAAGCTCTCTAGCTTCACATCCTGCTTAAAGGCTGCCAAGATAGCTTTTTACCAAAACAAAATCCAAAATGCTCCTAACATGGGAAAACTGTTCAAGACATTCAATACTCTTATCCGTCCTCCACCTGCTCAGCCACCCACCGGGCTGACTGCAGACATGTTCGCCACCTACTTCACCGACAAAATCGCCTCCATTAAAAATCAGTTTTCTGAGCCTGACAATCCCAGTCTGTTCCATCCTTCCTCCGGTCAATCGCTCTGCTCCTTCCGCTTACTGAATGAGGACGAAGTCTCCCGACTCGTAGTGGAATCTAATCCAACCACGTGTCCTCTGGCTCCGATTCCTACAGATATCCTGCTGAGCATTCTTCCTGCTGTCAAACCTGCAATAACCCACATTATAAACTCTTCCATGAAAACTGGCATCTTTCCTTCAGTTTTCAAGCAAGCCACTGTCACTCCGCTGCTGAAAAAACCGTCGCTCGACCCGGCCCAGGTAGGAACCTACCAGCCAGTCTCGCTCCTACCGTTCATGTCCAAGATCCTAGAGCGAGCCGTTTTCACTCAAGTCTCACAGTTCCTCCATGACAACGACCTACTTGATCCTTATCAATCAGGCTTTAAGAGAGGCCATTCCACTGAAACCGCTCTTCTCTCAGTTGCAGAGTCACTACGGGTTGCCAGATCGGCTGGTCTCTCCTCAGTACTCGTACTCCTTGACCTGTCTGCTGCTTTTGACACCGTCAACCACCTCATTCTCCTCTCGATGCTATCTAAGCTTGGCATCTCGGGACCGGTCCTCTCGTGGTTCACCTCGTACCTTGCGGAAAGATCTTTCAGAGTCTCGTGGCATGGACAGATGTCCAGTCTGCATGAGCTGGCGACGGGTGTCCCGCAGGGCTCGGTCCTTGGTCCTCTCCTCTTCTCTTTATACACCACCTCATTAGGCGAGATCATTCGCTCCCATGGCTTCTCATACCATTGCTACGCTGACGACACTCAGCTCCTCCTCTCGTTCCCTCCAGACGATACATCCGTCTCAGTGCGGATATCTGCTTGCCTCTCAGATATCTCGGCGTGGATGAGGGATCGCCACCTTCAGCTTAATCTGTCCAAAACTGACCTCATTGTCTGTCCTGCCAGTAACTCCTTACCTCCTCAGATAAGCGTGCAGCTTGACTCCATCACGCTGTTCCCCAAAACCTCCGCCAGAAACCTTGGTGTCATACTGGACAACCAGCTGTCCTTCAAAGAGCAGGTTAACTCCGTAGCTCGCTCATGTCGATTCGCGCTTTACAACATCAGGAAAATCAGAGCCTTCCTCACAGACCACACCACACAGCTTCTGGTCCAGGCCCTGGTCTTGTCCCGGATCGACTACTGCAACTCTTTGCTGGCCGGTCTTCCGGCGTCCTCAGTTAAACCTCTGCAGATGATTCAGAACGCAGCAGCACGTCTGGTCTTCAACCAGCCCAAAAGGGCTCATGTCACTCCGCTGCTTATTTCCCTGCACTGGCTTCCAGTTGCAGCATGCATCAAATACAAAGCTCTGCTTCTGGCTTACCAGACTCTAACACACACAGCTCCTACTTACCTTCACTCCTTCATCCAAACCTACATTCCCACGCGTCAGCTACGCTCAGCCGCTGAAAGACGCCTAGCGCTTCCACCACAACGTGGCATGAGATCATGTTCCAAACTCTTCTCCTCTATTGTCCCCCGATGGTGGAATGACCTACCAAACTCGGTCCGATCCTCAGAGTCGGCAGCTACTTTTAAGAGCAGACTTAAGACTCACCTCTTTAAAGAACACTTTCAGTCTTAATGTAGGATTAATGTATGATTTATGATAGCGATTTGAGAATTTAAAAAATTAAAAAAATTAAAAAAAAAAAAAAAAAAATTTGATACACTTGATGTATTAGCGTCGGAATTAAACTGGACTCCAAACAGTCCGCCTCCTTATACTTTTTCCTTCTCTTTGAATTCTTGCTTGTATGTTCTCTCAATGTAAGTCGCTTTGGATAAAAGCGTCTGCTAAATGACAGTAGTAGTAGTAGTAGTAGTAGTAAATGTTGTTGTCTTTTTGCTCTATCAATTGGATTTTAGTTCAAGTGGGGTTGTGTGGAGCTGTTATCAACAGTCAGTGTCTTACTTGAAATGGATATCCGTGATCATAGTTTGGAGAAGTTTTCGTCAAGGAATCAAGCCACCCTCACTGAAGATGTCCTGAAGATGTCCTGAAAATGAATCCCTTTAGATAGACATAGTTAAGATGGATAACAAGCTCTGGTCCTCTACCACAGAACTCGGGGTTTGAAGATTCTGTGCAGTATCTTTGCTCTTCCCAGAGCTGCACTTTTCTGGACTGAGATGTTGGGTGTTTTTCCTGGGATTTGCTGTATCCCACTCTTCCAGTTTGGGGTTTACTGCCCTACAGCTCTAATGACCACAGGCACCATTGATGCCTTTACCTTTCAGGTCTTCTCCAGGTCTTCTCTGAGCCCCTGGTATTTCTCTAGTTTCTCATGTTCCTTCTTCCTGTTGTTGCAGTTGCTTGGTATTGACAACAACCACAGCTTTCCTCTGCTGTGTGTCCACCAACACAATGTCTGGTTGGTTCACCATTACCATTCTGTTGGTTGGTATCTGAAGGTCCCACAGGATCTTAGCTTGTTCATTCTCTAACACCTTTGGAGGTGTTTTCCTCTTTCACCTTGGGTTTTTCAGTTCATGCTCTGCACAGATGTACCTGTACACTATGACTGCCACTTGGTTATGGCACTCCATGTATACTTTCCCTGCCAGCATCTTACATCCTGCAGTTCGGTGCTGGATGGTTGATGGATCTTGGATCTTGAATTTTTCACCCTGGAGAGTGGCTCTCACATTCACTAGTCCTCTGCCTCCTTCTTTACAGCTAGTGTACAGCCTCAGGATGCTGTCTCTAGGATGGAACCCTCCATTCATGGTTAAAGGCTTTTGAGTCTTAACATCCAGGGTCTGTATCTCTTCCTTTGGCCAACTTATTATTCCTAAAATATCACTATCTAATCACTGGCAGCATGTAGCTGTTTATTGACACTTGTTCTTGCCATTGAGCTGACTCCTCAGGACTTGCCTTACTCATTGTAGGTATTTTGCTGTAGCTGCTTTCCTTGTTGCCTCTTTGAGGTTGCCATTTGTTTATGGGAAGTTGAGGTACTTGTAACTGTCCTCAGTGTCTGCTGTTGTTCATTCAGGGAGAGAGGCTCTGAGTGGACTACCTTCCCTCTCTTAGTCATCATCTGACCACATTTCTCAAGCCTGAATGACATTCTGATGTCAGTGCTGTAGATCCTGTTAGTGTGGATCATTGAGTTGATGTCTCACTCACTCTTAGTGTACAGCTTGATGTCATCTTTGTAGAGGAGGTGACTGATGGTGGCCCCGTTCCTGAGTCGGTAGCCACTCTTGTTGATTATTAGGCTGTGGGGATCAGATCTATGCTGAAACGACAGTGAGGACAGAGCATCTCCTTGGTATATGCCACATTTGATGGACGCTTGCACAAGTGGCTTGCCATTGGCGTCAGACAAGGGTGGTTTTCCATAGCCTCATTAAATTTGTGATGAAGGCTCTTAGAGTCTTGTTGATGTTGTATTGCTCCAAGCATTAGATGATCCAAGTTATATAAATGTGTAAATATATATACATATACACTCACCGGCCACTTTATTAGGTACACCATGCTAGTAACGGGTTGGACCCCCTTTTGCCTTCAGAACTGCCTCAATTCTTCGTGGCATAGATTCAACAAGGTGCTGGAAGCATTCCTCAGAGAGTTTGGTCCATATTGACATGATGGCATCACACAGTTGGCGCAGATTTGTGGGCTGCACATCCATGATGCGAATCTCCCGTTCCACCACATCCCAAAGATGCTCTATTGGATTGAGATCTGGTGACTGTGGAGGCCATTTGAGTACAGTGAACTCATTGTCATGTTCAAGAAACCAGTCCGAGATGATTCCAGCTTTATGACATGGCGCATTATCCTGCTGAAAGTAGCCATCAGAAGTTGGGTACATTGTGGTCATAAAGGGATGGACATGGTCAGCAACAATACTCAGGTAGGCTGTGGCGTTGTAACGATGCTCAATTGGTACCAAGGGGCCCAAAGAGTGCCAAGAAAATATTCCCCACACCATTACACCACCACCACCAGCCTGAACCGTTGATACAAGGCAGGATGGATCCATGCTTTCATGTTGTTGACGCCAAATTCTGACCCTACCATCCGAATGTCGCAGCAGAAATCGAGACTCATCAGACCAGGCAACGTTTTTCCAATCTTCTATTGTCCAATTTCGATGAGCTTGTGCAAATTGTAGCCTCAGTTTCCTGTTCTTAGCTGAAAGGAGTGGCACCCGGCGTAGTCTTCTGCTGCTGTAGCCCATCTGCCTCAAAGTTCGACGTACTGTGCGTTCAGAGATGCTCTTCTGCCTACCTTGGTTGTAACGAGTGGTTATTTGAGTCACTGTTGCCTTTCTATCAGCTCGAACCAGTCTGGCCATTCTCCTCTGACCTCTGGCATCAACAAGGCATTTCTGCCCACAGAACTGCCGCTCACTGGATATTTTTTCTTTTTCGGACCATTCTCTGTAAACCCATATATACACAGACAGACATAGATAGATAGATACAGTGGGGCAAAGAAGTATTTAGTCAGCCACCAATTGTGTAAGTTCTCCCACTTAAAAAGATCAGAGAGGCCTGTAATTTTCATCATAGGTATACCTCAACTATGAGAGACAAAATGTGGAAAAAAAATCCAGAAAATCACATTGTCTGATTTTTAAAGAATTTATTTGCAAATTATGGTGGAAAATAAGTATTTGGTCACCTACAAACAAGTAAGATTTCTGGCTTTCACAGACCTGTAACTTCTTTAAGAGGCTCCTCGGTCCTCCACTCGTTACCTGTATTAATGGCACCTGTGTGAACTCGTTATCAGTATAAAAGACACCTGTCCACAACCTCAAACAGTCACGCTCCAAACTCCACTATGGCCAAGACCAAAGAGCTGTCAAAGGACACCAGAAACAAAATTGTAGACCTTCACCAGGCTGGGAAGACTGAATCTGGAATAGGTAAGCAGCTTGGTGTGAAGAAATCAACTGTGGGAGCAATTATTAGAAAATGGAAGACATACAAGACCACTGATAATCTCCCTCGATCTGGGGCTCCACGCAAGATCTCACCCCGTGGGGTCAAAATGATCACAAGAACGGTGAGCAAAAATCCCAGAACCACACGGAGGGACCTAGTGAATGACCTGCAGAGAGCTGGGACCAAAGTAACAAAGGCTACCATCAGTAACACACTACGCCGCCAGGGACTCAAATCCTGCAGTGCCAGACGTGTCCCCCTGCTGAAGCCAGGACACGTCCAGGTCCGTCTGCGGTTTGCTAGAGAGCATTTGGATGATCCAAAAGAGGATTGGGAGAACATCATATGGTCAGATGAAACC